>MU399906.1:0-129914 GCA_022578945.1 Hypoxylon fuscum | reverse complement strand
TAATTTTAATATTATTTAAATTATTTAAATTAATTAATATATTATTATTATATAAAATTAATTAATATATATTAAAAAAATTATTTAAATAAATAAATAATAAATTAAATATTAATAATTAAAATAATAATAATTTATAATATTTTAATAAAATTATAAAAAAGTAATAATAATTTTTAATATTTTAAAAAAATAATATTTTTTAATTTTTTTTTAAGTTATAATTAATTTAATTTATATAATTATAAATTTTTATTATTAATTAATAATAAAAATATTTAATATTAATTTTAAGTCCACTTTTATTCAGTTCAATTCGTAAAATTAAACATTTTAGTACTAAAAATAAAATACTTAATTTAATTGGACCAGTTTAGATAATTAAATGGAACTGATTTGATTTAAATTGACGAAGGCGCTGGTCGATCTACGTATTGCCTGATTCCCGTTAGTACGAAGGCTCCCTGCTGTTCTTCCTAAGGGGTAAAGCCTACGTCTTTAACGACAATACCTCCAAGGCTGTGCGCTACGAAGATGATTAGTCCTTGGAACCCCTAGAGTCATTAGTCTGCCCATCTTCGCTGTGCGTTCTGGGGTGTGGTCTCACCTCGTTCTCGAGTTCGCGCTCGACTTTGACGGCAAGGTCTCGGCCGTGTTGTGATATGCCATTCTGATTGTCCGCTTGGAACAAGCCACCAATCACGTCGGCGTTGTACCCGTATGTCCATACGTTCGCTTCGGGTATGTCCTCGATAAGGTAGTCGCGTGGCCAGAACACCTTATGCCGTACAGACGAACTTTCATCATTTGTATCATTGCTGCTGCTGTTGTTGTCGTGATTACTAGTCGATGCCGAATTTTTCGAGCGCGAAAGTCGTTGGAAGATGTTTCGCCTTCTTAGGGTTACGACACCTTCATCTCCCGTTGCCCGGGTCTCTTCCCATGTCTTCTGCGGGTGGCCTCTGAGCCCGTGTACGAAGATTATGCTAGAATATATATACCGGTTAGAACGATAGTAGGGATATACTACATATATACCTAGGTAAAGGAGGAATGTTTGTCTGACGTACTTAGACTTAGCTTTGTGCGATTCCCCCGGTGGAGCATCGCGGCTCGAAAGCAGTGTAAATCCGATACGATGCACGCTATGTTTAGGTAGTACCCGCTCCGACATAGTGGAACCGGGCTGCCGGGAGTATGAGTACCTACCTAGCTGTGGAGTCGCGCGCCGAGGAAATTTTATAATAAGAACATTGAAATAACGTTGAAATGCCCCGAGTGCCTCGAGTTTACGAGGGTTCCCAATATTGTGCCAACCTGGCAGCCTGATTTCTAGGAGGCCTCCTCATCAAAAATCTCCTATTGGATCGCAGAAAAATAATAACTCAGGCAGGGCTAAACTCCGAAATTTTCGAATTACCTATATCCGACATTCATAAATAAACTCCGGAGGTAACCGCCGAAGTTTATTGAAATACAATTCTCACAATCAAATTATTCTCACAAGAATCATTCCAGGTATTGTAGTGCTGCATTCACAATCAGAACAATTCTACCTAAGCATTTACCCATTACCTCTATGGTATAGTACCAGGTTCCCTACGTCCACACCTCCCTATCATCTTCCTCGTCGTCGCTCTTCTCTCCATTGCCACTTCTCTTCCTCCTGCCGTGGAACACGCAGACGCCGGTGCCGCCGGACTTGTGCTTCTTGTTGGTCGGGCACATCGGGCTGTTGGGCAGGTGCTCTGGCATGTCGAACTCGAAAGACGCTGGCCCCATGGCCTCGTACCGTGGGATCGCCACTGGCACCTCCCACCACTCCTTGCTCGAGTCCCTCTTCTTCCTCCTGCCTTCTGCGACCTTGTCCTGCTGCCCGTCGTCCCGGATGGCAGCCGTCGGGAGAGGAGAGCGAGGCCGCCGGTAGTACTCCGATTTGTCGCTGCTGCTACCACTGTTTTCTTGCGGCGGCGTCGAAATGTCGAAAAAGAAGGACCGCGGCGGGGGAGTCTTGACGCGTGTCGCTTCCTGTGCGCAAAACTTATGGTTGGTCGCAAAGTAGAGATGAAAGTAGACTCTTAAGAGAGCAAGAGTAGAGATGAGGAAAAGGTAAGACTTACGCCACCTGGAAACTGCTCGCAGATAGAGTGAAACTTTTCTGTACCAATTTCAGTTAAACCACTATTTATCTTACTTTTCTCTGCTCACTTCCCTCCGCCCTCACTTTCTCCTTTAGTCCATTAATTTGCAGTGTCAAACAACCACCCCCTATCCGACATAGTAGAAACAACGCTCAGTAATAGACGCACCTATATCAGAAGCCGGGCTCGTAACCGGGGTCCGACCTCTCAGCGCGTCGCGAAGGGAGCTTGAGGCGCTATTCTCAGAGTCGAGTGAGTCTCTACGATGCCAAGGACTCCTGCCGAAGAGCTTGAGCGAGCGCGGCCACGGTTTCTTGCTTTCCTCGCGCAACAGCGACGTCACGCGGCTCATAAACGGGATCGGCGACGGGGTTTGGCTCTGGCTGTGACTCAGGAGCCGCGTACGTGCGCCTTCGATCGTGTTCGCAGTGTAGTCAGTCAAGTCAGTGTCACTATGAATTTTCAACTTCTGTGCAGGGCCCTCCATTAGCACTACTCCTATTAACAAGTAGTACGAGGCGAGTTGTGTCTTAGCCGGACAATAGTTCTGTATGGATCGTATAGCTTACCGGCTTATGGTCCGGAAGCAGCCTCGCCATGAATGACTTTTTAGGTTTTGTGTTCACTGGAGTCGGCGAAAAGACGAAATTTCCAGGACGGCTCATGGGCAGGTCCATAGGAATCGGGACTGGAGTGGCAGAGTCCGAGTCCCCTTGAGAGATTGTCAATGGAGAGCTTGGTATCGGCCTAACTAACCTGGATAGGGAGGTACCGCTGTCGCTGCTGTCAGCATGGTAACCTAGAGGTGATCTTTGCAAGGACTGGACGTGTGCTTCTTCGGTCAGATACGGGCTGGGTAGTTCTGCTTGCGATTTCCGGTTCAGGGGGAACGTAGACCCGCCACTCTCGCTACTCGGTCCATGGCGGTGGATGGGTGGCTTTTGTAGCGATTGCACATGAGCCTCTTCGGTGAGAAAAGGGCTGGGGTAAGGCAAAGGTCCGGGAGTTCTCGGTGTCTGGTCCCAGTAGTGTTCGGCGTCGTTGCCAGAACTGCTCTTGCCGGAGCGCTTCCGCCACTTGAAATGCTTCAAGCTCTTGCCAGGACTCTCGACAACTTGGCGCTCGGCCCAGTAGCCGGCCGGAAACCAAACCCACTCGTGTCCTTCTTTCGCTGGTCGCGGCGGGTCCATGTATGAATGATTGTTAGGTGATACAGGTGCGCTATTGCATGACTCTTTCATGCTTCGCCGCACAGCGAGATTCGCGGTTACGATTGATGCCACAGATGACGATGGCAATCTACTCGTCGGGCCGTCCATACCGTATATGCTACGAGGGCGCTATCCACTCATAGCACTCTTCCGACGAGGCCATTCCGTCGAAGGGCTGATATCGTCAAGTCTATCTTCCATGGCGAAGAAAGGAGGACTGAGAAAGGTAGGAACGGAAGTTAATGGTTCTGAGGTATCGTGATTAGTTAAGGTACATGAAGAATAGAAAGTACATAAAAGCAATAAAAGACCTCTTGATGGTGTAAGAATATTAAGGCACGTAAAAGATATTTTCGTAGGATAGAGTGTCTTGCATTAAGGCCGTATGGCCTAGCTACAACCTTAGACAGCGTGAAGGTAACTAGGAAGTTTTTCACAAGTTTCTTCACCGTCCTAAGGGATATGCGGTGTGATGTGTGAATATCGGCACAAAGCACCTGCTTCGAAGATTCAAAAAGCTTCTAGCACAGTAGCTGAAACGTTATGCACCCCAAACCGACATTTCTTACCTTATACCTACATATAGGCTTCCACGCACTTTCTTTCACAACTTGGGCCCACAAATGAGATCAGAAGTTATTTCCTTTACTAAAGTCTGGAGATGACCTTTCGTCAGCCATTTTGCTAATCTTAGGTACCTAAGGTAGGTAGGTAGGTAGGTAGGTAAGTATATGTACGTAAGTAAGTATACATGAGGGGTGTCATGCAAACTGGGTATTCTTCCCCAATTTCCCATATTGTACATTGTTTTACATTATTTATCTTCATACATCGTTATCCAAACTTCGTTCATACCGACTAGCTATTCGCGCGGGCGTTCTCTCTGTAGCCTCGTCCGGTCCTCTTCGCTCGAGAATTCGGTTCCAGGCGAGTGATCGGTTCCAATTCCTGGGGATCGTCGAAAAGGGGCTCTTCGTGGCCTTCCTCGTTCCAGTCGCCAGATAATTCGTGCTGAGGACCATCGACCGTAGACTCTTCGCCGAGTACTCTCTCCACCATGCGTTCTGATACTGTAGCTTTCTTCCGGATAGCTTCTAATCTCGCTCTCCGCTTAGCCCTAGTAACATTGACTTTACCTAGGTGGTCGTCAATTCGAGCCTCGACCAATTCTTTGACATGGAAGGCAAGATTCTGGCTGCGGAATACGCCGGAATACCGGTAACTCAGCCAGAGATAGAGCGTTATTGTCTTGTGAAGACCTTCCAGCCGTCGTAGGTATTCGGCTGGATCGCGGCGGAATTCCCCCTCGTCGATGTCGAGGAGCTCTAGATCTACCTCTGGAATGTCGAGGAGATCGCCGCCTTCCATTTTAGAGACACATCTCGCGAAAGCCTGTAGTACTTGGGCCCCCTGTTTTTCCCTCAGATAGGCCGGCGCATTCAAGAGGACACAACGATCGTAAACCGACATGGGGAAAGGCTGGACCAGGTCCGCAATCGTCAACATCTCTCCTAAGAAACAGAGATGGAACCGGGGAGATGTCCGAGCAATATCTCGCAAGCGGGCTATGATATAGCTAAAAGGAGTATTGGGGGGAAAGTAGGTTGAGAACCGTTCAATGACGGAGGGTGGAGGTTGTATGCCGGCAGACTTGATAGGTTCTGGCTCACGAGTAAAAGCTTCTCTAACGACACGAAGATCGGCATATTCCAGAGCTGTTACCAAACCAGGCTGTCCAGGTTTAGATGGAGCGATAGTCCCTTCCTCGTGGTTGTCTGAGTCTGACCCGGCCTTGGCCACCTGACGAGCTGTTCTGTAGCGACCAGCCCTGCCTCCTATCTGTTTTAGTTCGGACGTTGAAATCCGTCGATAGCCAGTTTTGGTGCGCTTGTGTGTTTGCTCAAAGATGACTCGTTTAATTTCTAAATTGAGACCCATGCCGATGGCGTCACTGGCGACGAGAAAGTCGTACTCATTGTCGGGATCGTTGAAAAGAGCGGCTTGCTGAGCACGAGTCTCTGGTGGCAATGATCCGTACACCATGGCACACCGGCGTCCTGTAGCACTCTCTATCTGCCCTTTTAAGGCGTGTATGCCAACTCTTGAAAACGTTATGACAGCATCACCCTTCTCGAGGCTGTCCCAGTTATTAATGCTCTCACTCATGGTTTCTAGCGGACTCAAACGATTATACCGGGTGACGACGCATTTGTCACCGATAGTAGCACAGAGGGACTGGATGAGTTCCACGGCACGTTCCTCTCCGCAAAGATGAACTTCCTTAGCCTGGACACCAAGGAACGCTTGCGTCCATGCCCACCCTCTTTCGATATCTCCAATCATTTGAATCTCGTCGATGACGGCAACATCCACCTGGTAATTGAGGGGAGTCATCTCGACAGTACAGCTGCGAAAATAATTATCTTCGTTCTCCGGAATGCGTTGCTCTTCGCCGGTGATCAAAGCACACTTCTTGCCCTTGGCCAAGAATCGAGTATAGACTTCGTGTGCTAATAACCGGAGCGGCCCCGCGTAGATACCGGATTTGGCATTTTCAAGTGCCTTCAGGGCATTGTAGGTTTTCCCCGAATTTGTCGGACCAACGTGCAGATGAATTGTGCGCTGCAGAGCTCTAGTTGCCGGGTACCATTCGTACGGGAACCGGAAATCCGCAATTTTCTTGTGGGTAGCGGCGATGTTCTTGGGGAACTTGGAACGCATGAGGAAATTCTGAAAGGCGAAGACCATCTCGTCAACGAGCCCCGGCATTTCGTTCTCGATGAAAGCATTACGCAGAGTCCAGAAGAGTGGATTCTCGCCCCTGGAAATGGCATGCTTTTCGCTAGCAAGGTCACAAGCCCTTTCGATCGACTTCCGGAATAGCTTGACCTCGCGGTCAAAGTCAAGCTTTGAATTAACGCCAAACGCTTGGTATTCATCCCCCTTTGCCGCCCAGCTCCGAGAGGTGCACATCACCAGGTCATATCTTCCGAGGACTAGAGTCCGAAATCTACCATAAGTCTTCGTAGCCTCTTGCTGAGCTCGTTTCTGTTCCTCGGTGCTTGTCGCAGCATTTTCGGCTGGGCGGCCCGAAAGGGAAGCATTGTGTCTTAAGCGTACGAATCTGTTCGCACACGGGGTCTAAAATTTATCAGTAATTTATATCATTCAAGAGATTTATGCCTCCTTATTCTCTTACCCTAGCAGCCGCCGCCGCACTAAAAGTCGTAAGAGCATGCTTGCGACCTGAGAGAACTGCGCAGCGTAGACTAGCCGATCCAGTTCTGAGAAAGACGCGCATGGCACATATAAGAGGTGCAGATTTCGGGAATCATGTTATGACCGATTTCCTCTCATGAATTTAGAGTGGCATCCGTCTTTGAAGCTGAAGAAGCTTGGGAGGCAAATCGTTAATTATTTTTGATGCCGAACTTTTTGTTGGTGACGCTAATATCCATACATAAATTTTCTTATCGCTATCAGTGTGGTATTTTGTACTCTACTGCCCCACTAAAGCTAAATGACATGCATCTGGCACTGTATCACAGACTTACTGCACGGACTACTAGCGCTAGAAGTCACCAAGTGCCTGCCTAATGCACATCGTTAATTGGCTAGTACATTATTTAATGCATTTCGTCGTCATGAAATGGCAGCTTCAACCCAACACTCTGGAACTGGAACTGCTGACTTGATTAGTCGCTAACTTTACCAGAACCATCGTCTCCATCGTTTCTTTACCTAGGTAGTCTCATCTCCCTACAGCTTATTCACTTTCTCAACAACTTCGCCGACATTGAAACGATCAAAACCTAATCAAAGCCAATCAACTATTCGCCAATTTAGGGACTCGCGGTATTTACTACCTTATCATTCGCGATGGCGTCCTCGTCGACACCTCAAACTCCACTTCTATAGTGCGTCATGATCCATCCAAAGGAGCCAATGGACTCGCCTTGCTAACACGTGCAGTTCGTGCATCGCGCACAACAACACCATCCTATCCGAGTGTACCACTTCGGCCGCTTCGAATACCTCGTCTCTTGCCTCCCTCATCCTCCCCAAGATCAGCCACGACTCCCCGCAGAAGCTCACCTACACCCATGGCTCCCACCACATCCACTACATGTCCGAAGCGCCGTCGTCGCATTCGGGAAACCCATCGGCTGGTGGACTGACGTTCCTCGTCATCGCCGAGTCGTCGCTGGGGCGGCGCGTGCCCTTCGGGTTCCTCTTCGAGATCCGCAAACGCTTCTTCGACGAGTTCTCTGCCGACACGACGGACTTTTCGGACATGCCCAACTACGGCGCCGGCAGCTTCAACGCGGAACTCAAGGGTCTGATGGTCGAGTTCGGCACCACTAGCGGCGGCCGCGACGATGCCATCTCGAATGTCCAGCGTGAGATGGACGATGTTCGGGGCATCATGACTCGCAACATCGAAGGCCTATTAGAAAGGGGCGAGCGGATCGATCTACTAGTTGACAAGACGGATCGCCTCGGCGGTAGCGCGCGGGAGTTCAGAGTCCGAAGCCGCGGCCTCAAGAGACAGATGTGGTGGAAGAATGTCAAGCTGATGGCACTGCTTATAATAGTGCTGGTCTTGATCGTTGTCGCAATTGTCATTGCGGTCAAGAACGCTACAGGATAAATTGAGTGGTCTCAAAAACACTCTCCTACGCTCAGGGCGTCCATGAAGAAGAAGTACACGGCATAATCACTGCAAAAGAGGTGGAAAGTGCACATTCGACACCGAAAAGGCATTGTACTGTTAAAAGGCGTTTTTATTAGGTTGGGTAATTTGAAAAGAGCACCGAAGCTCTGGCAAGACGGAGGGAGGAAGAGCAGCCCGTGCCATTTCTTTTGTCACGTCGATACCCGTCCGGGTTAGCTGTTCTCCCCTCCGGTTTCCCCGAGCCTCTCAGGATTGATTCGGGACTCTAAATGTATTCTGTTCGCGGCTGATGTACATGCATATTGTACTTCTAATACCAAACAAATTGTTTCGAGGTCGTTCTTTGAGCTTCTCATTATATTCAAGTTGTCCTCCTACCCCTGTCTTGTGTGATCTGAAATTTGACCATTCAAGAGTAGTCTCAGCATCGCTACGTCAAGCGCTCTGTCCTGGGCTGGTAAAGTAAATTGTAGTCATGATATATGTTGTGAGGGTTACTCATGACTATCTGCCCACTCGCACAACCTATGCACCACCTCTCATAATCTGGACGGAATAGCTCCGCCGGCCAGCCCTTGCGCTTCCTGATAAACGTATCCGTGCGCGACGGGGCTGGTCACCCGGGCAGCATCGAGCCCCCATGACGATCTCCGGAATCTCTCGGTGAAAAACACCGGATGCAAATACGCTGCATCCCTTCTTGGTGCCGGCGCCGCCGCAGCAGGCCGAGACATATGACCGAATAGCGGTAACGGTTGAATTGCCGAAGTTAGATCCGGCAGCGGCATGGTGCTAGGTTTAGAAAGTTTATAGGTTGAGGTGACGGATTTAATAAAGATAAAACATTTAAGATTATAGTATTAGGAATTTGATATAGTGTTAGAGTTAAGGTATAGACTTTGATGTAGCATACAAGGTTAGATAAGGTAGAACGTGAAGGTGAGTCTGAACGATAAAGGTGAGGTAAGGTATCCATTGAAACCAGCCCGAGGTTGTCCCATGTCGTCATTCCCATGTGGGGGATGTTTTAAGCCGAGGAGTTCGATGTCTTACATACATCCTGTACGAAATACATTTTTAAGGACTATCAATCTCAGTAATATTCTGAAATTATAGGTACTATTTACACGATAATGGATACCATTGATTAAACCGACACTTAGGATCATATCTTTTCTTGAGTGCCTGCAATCTTAAAAGGCTAACACCGTAAATTGTTGTCAAACTTTCGTCGCCAAAGCCATTATTGATGTACCTATTCATGCAAAGTCAGTTTATGCCCACACTATACGAGAATCAGTGAACACTTACGTGCTGTGATGAGCTAGCCCATCAGAGCTTTGCCATAATTCTCTTGCTTTCTGCCCATAGCTCAAGGCTATAGCATCAAGAGCCGGATCTGTATAGAATGCTGTGGTAGACGCAAAAAGACTGACGGTCTCCAGGAATGGGAATGCTGAGCTGAAGACAGGCAGTTCACGTGCCTTGTCCATCGGATTGATATTCAGCAGCACCGAACTGTGCTCCAAACCGGCCTGCTTCACGAGTTCCGCCCAAACTTCGTAAACGGCGAGCCATGAGGCCGTGTCTAAACATGACATGCCAACACCCCACGTTGACTTGCGGCCCCCTCTGGCACACGCAGTTGCGCTTCCAGCGTTCCACATCTCGTACGGTGTGATCCCGGTCCCATCTGAGACCGGGCCAATGGCAAGCAACGAGACAAACGCGGCCCGCCCCGCATCTTCCGTGCCGTGATAGAAAACGCTCACGATGATGGATGGTTGACCAGTAACGCCCAAGACCCAGGTCATTGAGAGCGACATGCGCGGCTCTAGGGTCAAGTTTGCGATGGCACCGAGTACCGAGTCGAGCTGTGCGGGTGTATAAATTAGAGCACCTGCCCACGCAGTCAATGGGTTATTGCTGTCGACGGGATGAGCTATAAACACCGCCGAGACACGACGTTGTCGACGCCGAGCCCGTATTCACCAGTCAGGTAGCCGATGCCGCCCCCAAGCACTGCGCCTTGCATTCCGACGCAGTCGCATGTGCCTGTGGCTACAAGTGCGCCGTTCGAAGAACCTGCCGTGGTTACGTTGGAAATCAGGGCACTGCCACCCACAGTGACGAGTTTCTTGTCGTCGCTGAAAGTCACGTTGCGCACCAGATCCAAATCTATTGCGATGCCTTTCTTGTCGAGAGTGAATGTTGTCGCCTACCCGTTCCCTCCGTTTTGAACCAGGAATGGAATATCGTTCTCAACAGCCCATTTCACCTAGCTATTCGTTAGTCGTGTGTCCACGGAAGGATAATGGTTTCTAAATTCTAAGGTTTCTCCATTTTATGAAATACACTGATTTACCGTTATTTGTACATCTTGCTCTGAAGCTGGATGAACCACTGCTCCCGGCTGAGGAGCCTTGTAATCGCTCCATCTCGGCGCTGTGGTTGAGTCCCCGATGAATGAACCTGAGGAAAGAAGCTCTCGGAGGGAACTCGTATCAACATTACAGGCACCACTGGCTAAGATACCGCTAATCAGAAGCCATTGAATCACGAGGAATGGTTTAGACATGAGAGAACGTGGAGGCAAGTGGCCGGCTACATCCAGTGAGGTAAAATATAGATGGATATTCAAACATACGTCAAACGGACACATCAATCTCTTTAATACCTACCATCAAATCAGCGAAAGCGTCAGCTAGCCATCACGTTCACCTAACTCCGCGTGACTATTATGTTGGTACCAAAAGCTCGCTCCTATATCCGGTAAGCTGATGGGTCTTTGTTCTAATCTTCCCGCTCTCTGGCTGGCGAATTGGCAGCGCTCGCGTCAGCCTCAACATCCCTCGTGTCGCCTCCCTCATCCCTTAGCGCACGCTATATGAATGCTACAAGAGCCTTCACACCCTGGCCATTTGAGAAGGCGGGAGCTCTTTGTTTAGGATTACTGCCCAGGCCCCCTCAAGAGAGATATCATGAACAGGAAGCTAGGGACGATCTCAAGCTCATCTCGACTAACCATTCCTTTTTTCACAACTCCAATTTGAAATTAGGGTGAAGCTAAATTGTCTTCTAGAATCAATACAATCCTCATCATTGGTGCCACGGCTGGCATTGGTGAGGCCTTCACCCACCGCTTTCACGCCATGGGCAAGAAGATTATCGGCGCGGGCCGCAACCGTGAGAAACTACAGAGCATGGCCAGCGAGCTACCTGGACTCGAAACACGTCGGGTAAGTCGCAGCATGATTACTGACGCATAAGTTAGTTATCTTGTGACCTAAAGCGTTACCAGGTTGACCTAAGATCTGCTTAGTTCGATATCTCGGGTTTGACTGCTCTGCCAGCCAACGTCAACGGTATCCTTAAGGACTTTCCCTCCCTTGACACCGTCCTCATCACAGCCGGAACCCAGCTCTCCTACAATTTATTTGATCTGTCCACTACAACGCCCGAAAGCATCAACGCCGAGGTTACGACGAACCTAACAGCGCCCGCGCTTCTCATCCGCCTCTTTGCGCCACATCTCCTTCAGTTAGCTAGCAAGGGAACCAAGACGACTCTGTTCATGACGAGCTCCTCCCTTGGGTACATGCCGCTAAGCTTCTACCCGACGTACTGCGCCGCCAAATCGGGAGTGCAGGCCCTGGTCAAGACCCTCCGGCAGCAACTCGCGTTCGCGCCGAACGGGGCGAACATGCGCGTCGTCGAGATCGTGCCGCCCTACACGGACACGGATCTCGACAAGGCGCACCGCGAGGCGATGATCGTCGTGCAAGGCGGGCCCGAAAAGGCATTCCCGGCTATGCCGCTGGGCGAGTTCGTCGACAAGTTCTTCGAGAGCTTGGAGCAGCCTGGCGAGGACGGGGAGATCAAGAAGGAGATCGGCGTCGGCTTTGGGGAGACAGGAGTGCACGTGTGGCGCGATAACTTTGGGAAGATGTACAAGCAGATGGGTATTGAGACTTAGACGCAATCTATGCTCAGGTACTTGCTATATGAACCTACTTTGTTGACATTTGTAGCATAGTTGAGGAGATATAAGCACAAAACTATGAGGAGTTACGTGAACATTGCGAGTAAGGTGGCATCATAAAGTGTAAGTGTGAATAGAGGAAGATAGCACACTTAATTTCGCAATCCTTAATCTAATAGAAACTAAACGTCTATAATAAAGAGGAGAGGTGGCTACTTAAGTCTATAAAAAAAGGGCTCAGACTTGTAAATTAGGTCGCTAGTTTCTACGAGAGATATAGTGGTACCAAGAGTTACAGAGCAGAAGACCCAATTATGAAGAAAACGGCCTTGACTTATGTTGTCGCCATAGGACAATGTGAGAGGTTGCTATACAAGAAACTCTGCAGAACGAGGAAGCGGCAGAAGTCGTCAACTCGGATTTTGAAAATCGTTTAGAGAGACTTATTCCGATCCCCCGAGCAAATAATCTTAATACTAGTGTAGAAATGACTTAGAAGTTTATTATACTATGTATATGTCGGTTTGGAATTTGTAAGCTCATGTTTGCTAGTCTCCCTTACCTTTATGACAGGGAACTTATTAGAAACCCTCATTCCTCTTTGTCTACCAGCGGCACGGGTGGCACGGCTAGGTAAAACAATCAGCTAATGTAGGTAGATGGTATTTTCACGTCATCTGTGCAGAAGACGCTCCCAAGTCTTGTATCTTGCTTAATGCCCCGGAATCTGTCGGGAAGCCATGGCTAACAAACTCTCTTCCCATCTAATGGATGAGCTGCAGGCTCAGGTTGGTACAGGCCTTGAGATCCTAAAGGACAAGAACAGCACACGGTTCCAAGAACATGCCAAACGATGGACTGATATTGACCGTCAAACTCCCGGTACAATTGTGCTTCCTGTATCTGAAGAACAGATCAAGCAGACAGTGAGGATATCCGATATTTGTCCTCATGCCGTCACTAACCAATACTGTCGTAGGTTCAATGGGCTGTTCGATCATCAGTTCCTTTCGTTGCCAAAAGCGGAGGCCATAGCGAGTAGTCCACAGTAGGCGAGCATGGAATCATCATCGACCTAAGTAAATATTCTGGGATCGAGGTCGACGCTCCGGCAAAAGAGCCGTGCTGAAAGGAAGCATCTTGTCAAAAGACGTAGCTGTTGCTTTGGCTGCAGAGGGCTTCTTCACAGGTGAGTTATGTCTAAGTGAAATTATACAGAAGCGGATGTGCGGATGCTCACTGCTGACTTGACTTGACCTAAAATATAGCCTTGGGGAATGGAAACACCGTGGGCGCCATCCCCTATTTTCTTGGCGGAGGTGCATCCATCACCACCTCAATCACGGGCTTCGGCTCGGACCAGATCATAGCAGCTCGAATGATAGACGCACGCGGAGATGTGGTTGTAGTCACCGAAGAAGCAGAGCCAGATCTTCTTTACGTGATCCGAGGAGCAGGCCAATTCTTCGGTCTCATTACAGAGCTGACGATCAAAGCTACTCCGTTGACCGAGCTCGGCAACGACCAAGGTGTCATCTAGGTAGGTAGCTTCGTATTCCCTTTGGAGCGCGCCAAGGATGTTGCATTAGTCATGAAAAAGCTCATGGACGATGGGAGCCACACAACAGCCGGCCTTATGATGATCCAAGCACCGCCGCCGGCACGGAACCCGGCCTTGATTATCGCGGCGAGGTATACAGGTAACCCCAATGACGCAGAACGCGCGTATAAGCCGCTATACGACCTGGAGCCTATGGTGGCCAAGGGCGGACCGGTTCCTATCCAGAATACTAGCGACGGCCGCGAAGTGCTTGCTGTGAAGGGAGGTTTCAAGCGGTTTGGGGTGGTTGGACTAAAGCGTTTCGACGTAGATGCATTTCTCGAAACCATCGACGTATGGAAAAGCCTCGTGAAGGAGTGTCCCGATGCCATCAACACAGCCTTCAACTTCCAATGGGATTCCCGTCCGCCTAAGCCGCCTGGCTTTGAATCTGCGATGTCCCTTCACGACACAAGATACTGGCAGTGAGTACTCACCAACATTCTTAGATCTGCTCACTTCTGCTGACAATGTGGTTCAAAAAGAAACAATCTGATCTGGCACACCGATGCCAATAACCGCCAGAAGGTGGACGATTTCAATGACCAATCGATTGCTATCATGCGAGGACCAGACCGGTCGGAGTACGCAGACTTTCAGAACGGCACCCGCACAGGGCCGATCGAGTTGCGCTTCCGAGGAGTTGGTAAGCTTGAAAAGTTGAGAGCGCTGAAGAAGAAGTGGGATCCAACTGGCGTGTTCACTAAGCAGCTACTTGAGTAAGGAACGTTATCCGATGATGAAGTGGTGGTTATTCATGGACTACTGGGAGGAAGCTGCAAAATGTGTACCTAGCCTGCAGTATGTAGATATCTTCCTCTTTTGTGTCTAGGAATTTTCATTACTGCTGTGCGATTTGGCGGCAGGATAATGATACATTACCTCAAATATGACTACATCCTTGGTCTCAGTCGCAGAAACTTCTGTTCGGGAGAAGGTTCTAGGCTTCCCTTACACAAGGCCTAACTTTGCTTTCTGGCTCTGAAGGACGAGCGGACACTTTGAAGGGGGCGGTTCGTCGAGTGTATAATTTTGAGAGGAACGAATTTGGAAGATCCTATCGTTCTGATGTGAGGTAAAACCCGTGTGAGTATGGGCGTGATAACAACTCACCGATTCTGGGCCTCTCGGGGATTTTTTGGGTTGCGCCCGCTTGAAATATAAATCTGATGGTTTGGAACTGCACTTAAAACGAGGTATAATATGATGATACCCATTAAATTATGCCGTCTATTCATTTGTTCATTCATTCATTGAGCCGACTTCTTTCCCTTCCGGCGGGAAGTTTTCTTCTCAGGCTCTTTCCCCTTTTTAATTGTGTCGGCCAGTCCATCGACTTCCTCGGCCTTATCAGCTCCTTTCTTTTCTTCTTGGCGCTTCTTCTCCAAGACCCTTATGGTGGCTTGCTCCTTTTCGGTCTTTTCAATGAGCTTGTCGCTCGCTTCCCACAGCTTCTTTGCTACTTCTTCATCCTTGACATCTATTCTCGCAAAATCAACTTCCATACATTCCTTGACAAGCTTGCCACCTAGTCCTTTTCCTAGATCTGTATCCATGGCAGCATAGAGAATTGATTGAGCACCCATCTCCTGGCTCTTCAACAGGAACCAAGATAACAGGTAGGAAGATACGTAGACAACAAGTCCCCAGACCGTGCCCCTTGTCAGCCACCGTCGCATTCCAGGGGTGCGCGAGAAGCCAGGGTCAACGAAGATAACACGGGAGTTCATGGGAAGTTGGTCGGGCCGCTTGTATGCGTCTAGATGCTTTTGGTAGGCCTGCCCAAAGACCATCAATGCTAGCTTGCTTCTAGCATAAGCCTTCCCAGGAGACCACTCTTTCTTCACCAGTGCGTCGTTGAGCGAGGGTGACCGAATGTAAGAGGAGCAGGTCGGAAGAATTACTCGGACATCTCGGTCAAAGGGCTGGGCTCGGAGGGCCGGACTCAGTATTCCCAAGAGATGGAAGTTGGCAAGATAGTTGACCATCCACATCTCTTCGATTCCTTCCTCGGTTTCTACGCGCGGCTGTCCAGGGGGTGTAAGGGTCGCAGCGCACAATATAATCATGTCTAACCGTCTCGGAGGCGCATTATCGATCCACTTAGTAGCGAACTGGCGGATGCTATGCAGGGAAGAGAGGTCGACTTGTTCTGCGTAGATCATGTGGTTTTCCGTCTGTTGGCGCATCTCTCCGATATAATCTGCGAGGAAGGGATTCGACGGTGGTAGGTGGGTTAGAAGCACAATCTGCGCTCCTCGTTCGGCCAACTCTCGTGCTACGACCGACCCTATTCCTGATGTCCCACCAGTAATCAGAACTACTCGACCATGCATGTTGCGTTCTACGAGACTCTTCGCTCCGCTGAAGTATCGCTTCAAAACGTATAAGAATGCGGCGGCAGCTCCGATTTGGAACAGTATCCACGGGTCGCGCGCCCAGCCGGGCACCCATGCGGGCGGACCAAGTGTAAAGGTCTCGTAAAGGAATGGGAGAGGCATGGTGAATGTAGAAGAGGGAATGAAGGGGAAAGATAGGAGGGTCGGGTCGAGTTGTTCGCCGGAAAGCTTAGCTAGCATTAGGTGCGTAATCTAAAACTTAGAAATCGAGGTACCAACTAAAACGTCAGGGGTTACTATGTACATAGTACAGCTCGGAAAAGCAAGGCTGGCAGTGCTAAGATTTAGCCCCACTTCTAGCCCGAATCGTTGCGCCTTGAATTTCGCCTCATCAATTTTCAGCCTTTCACTTTCATCCTCCAACTTCTCAACTTTCCATCACTCATTATTCCTACATTCTTCAAAATTAGATGCAACCAGTCAGATAACATCGCAGGACGGGAGTCCGTCAACTCAACTCGAGTGCGTGCGAACAAGAAAAAACTACGGGCTGTCACAATGGCGTCTGACGAGTGGAGCGATCCTGAATATGACATCCCACTTCAAGACAAACGACCTTTTGGGTCTGGACTCAAGCGAAAGCGAGTAGTCTTCGTACCTGCATCGTCGGGAAACCTCAACACCACAGAGGAAAGTGTTTCCACGAAACCCTCTAAATCGGTATCCGATCTATACCTGAGTATAGTATTGCCCAAGGAAAAGGAAGCCAGTCAATCAACCTCGGGAGAAGAATCACAAACGGTTACCACCCCGCAGATCTGTGAACTTTGTCAACTACCGATAGAAGGAAGCTCCGACTCTGATAGCAAGCCGCGACCAAGAGAACGGCCGCACGAGGCGTCAATAGCACATCAAGTATGCATGACGCACTCACATCCACCCTCGGCACTGGATCGCTCCCGAATGGGCTTGAATGTTCTACAGACTCAAGGCTGGGACCCGGATTCAAGGAAAGGACTAGGTGTTGAGCAGCAAGGCATGCAGTATCCCATCAAGGCAAAGCCGAAGAACGATACTCTAGGGATAGGTGTCCAAGTTCCCAAAAACTTGCCGGTCAAGAAGAAGGAAAAGGTTCAGACTTACGACGCCAAGAAGGTGCGGAAGATGGCCATGGAGGATAAGAAGCGACACGAAAGACTTCGACGACAATTCTACGGCAATCCGGATGTGGAGAGGTATTTGGGCACTGGATGAGACACATCAGAATGTCTTTTCTCGCTTTCTATTCGGCCGTGACGTGTACATTCATGAGGAACGTTGTAGGAAACGACTAATCATATGAGATACCCCTTTTCAAATTGCTAATACCAACTACCTTTCACTGGTTATTTCCACGGAACTTCATGGTTCAGTTGCATTAGAAAAATTCAACATCACATCTAATTAGATGGATGAGTGACATACCCTGCATACCTAAATGGTTAGTGGATAGTGTCATATTGCATTCAACTCTTGTCCCCAGAAGGACTAGTAGGTTTCCATCTGTAGTGCAAGGCTACGTTGTCCATGGAATCCTTGGATGACGAAGTGGGGAAGCTTTAGGGGGTTTCTTAATGTTCAAGGTCCGTCGCATTAGCGGATTGGCGCCCTGAAACCCAACCCCGCCAAGGGCCAAGCATCAAGAACCACATTACCACATTCTTGCATTCTTGCATTCTTGCATTCTTGCAGTTCCCATCTCTCGAAACTCAATCCCCTTACCACGTTGTCAAGTTTTCGACTGCATATGTTTTTTACGGTGCAAGCCTTTCCTCTCTACGTCTAGCTCCTGCGATTGTAACTCTAGTAATCCATTGTAGCTCGTATCGACGAGTACTCACTAACAGCAACACACCGATCCTCAAGCACCTAACCTAGGGTAGCTTGCCCTTAGGTACCATACCATACCATAGGTACACGTCTTCCACCGCGACAGGTAATCTTGTAGAAGTTGCTGCCATTTAGAAAGGTCGGATAGTGCCTGCGGGCCAAGAGCCAAGATGGGAGTATCCGTGGTCCAAGAACAACGTGATAGTGAGAGACCCCCGTACCCTAACGAGGCTGGAGATGCGCGCCATCACAGTCAAGTAAGCAAGGAAATATGTGTAGCTAACACGACGGATTCCCTCTTGCGCGCAGTTCTCATAAACACCATTAAGAACATCACTGCTGGCGACGTAAGTCTCATGTCCATAAGCTATGCCCATTGCATCTGATAATCGGGGTTTATAACTGCGAATAGTGGAAGATTCTGGTCATCGACAATGACTCCAAGAAGCTCATTGACAATGTCGCCAAAGAAGATGACATTCTCAATCATAATATCGCGAGTACGTTGCCCGACCACGTCCCACCTCTAGCGCATTGGCTGAAGGGAGTTCTGCAGACATCGAACGCATCGAAGATCGAAGGGAGCCGAACCCGGATATGGACGCTATATACGTATTGACACCGCAAGCTCACATCGTGGACTGCATCATGGCCGACATCGAACGCCGGAGGTATCGAAAATGCTACTTGGTGTGGACTGCGGTGCTCGACCCTCAGTTAAGGAGGCGCATAGACGGTTCTGCCCTAGCAAAGCAACAGATCAAGGGCTTCGAGACGTTATCGATCGACTTTTTCCCCCGAGAATCGCATCTTATCACATTTAGAGATCCCTGGAGCTTCCCCATCTTATATCACCCGGCATGCAATGGGCTTATAAGAAAGCATATGCAGGATCTAGCTCAGAAGGTTTGCAAAGCTGCACTGATTATGGTCCCATATCTGCAAAGCTGACCTAGTGGATCACAGATCACCGGTCTATGTGTGACCCTGGGCGAGTATCCCAAGGTTCGCTACTACCGACCGCCAAATCCAATACACGAGGCCAGCGTACTCTCTGCGCATCTTGCCCGTTTTGTATCTGAGGAATTGGATGAATATGCCCAATGGAATCCCAACTTCCCTCCGCCAAGTTCGCGGCCGCAAGGAGTCCTCATAGTGACAGACAGATCCATGGACTTGATGTCGCCCTTGATACACGAATTCACATATCAAGCCATGGCACATGACTTACTACCTATTAAGGATGGTGACAAGGCAACCTTCCATATGACGGTCAACGAGGGAGCTCCTGACGCCGAGGAAAAGGACATGGAATTATCCGACAAGGACAAAGTATGGGTAGAGAATCGGCACCGGCATATGAAAGATACCATCGATAAACTGATGGGCGACTTTCAGAAGTTCCTCGATCAGAACCCACATTTCACAAACGAAAACAGCAACACTACTAGCCTGAATGCGATCAAAGATATGATGGCAGGCCTGCCGCAATTTCAAGAGATGAAGGAAGCTTATTCACTCCATCTTACCATGGCGCAAGAGTGCATGAATATCTTCCAACATCAGAAGCTTAACGAAATGTCACCTACGGAACAGGACATGGCCACAGGCCTCGACGAGGATAATCGGAAACCCAAGAATGTCCTTGATGCGGTTGTCCGCCTTTTAGATGACGATGCTGTGACAAAATCAGACCGCCTTCGTCTCATTACCATGTACCTTCTCTATAGGGATGGAGTAATCCCTGAAGATATTCAAAGACTTTTAGCACACGCTGCTTTACCCGCCCATGACGGCGAAGTCATTGCAAATATGGAGCTGCTCGGTGGTCGTACGACGCATGGCCTGAAGGATGTCCGTAAAGACATTCAGCCCCTATTTCCTATCGATACGAAGGCGCCCATTGCGGAGGACAACTATATGTCACGATTCAGTCCTGCCGTCAAGCACATGCTAGAACATCTCTGCAGAGGAGCCTTGGACCAAACCAAATTCCCCTATGTCAAACCACCACTTGATCCCAACGAGGACGCGCTCATCGGCCAAGGCTCCCTCCGAGCAGCGAAACCGAGCTGGGCTGGCGCGGGCAGACGCGTCGTAGACAACAGACAGCGCATCATCGTCTTCATGGCCGGCGGCGCGACGTTCTCCGAGTCGCGCGCGTGCTACGAGGTCGGCGCGGCTATGAACCGCGACGTCTTCCTGGCGACTAGCCACATGCTCACGCCGCAGCTCTTCATACGGCAGGTGGGCGACCTAAGCGTGGACAAGCGGCGCCTCGACATACCCATGGAGCGGCCTCCCCCGAGGGCGCCGGCGCACTTGTTCGAGCGCCCTGCTCCCCCGATGAGCACCCCGCCCGCGCCGCCAGGCGGCATGCGCCCGCCGCCGCCGGGGGCCGCCCAGAGGGTGCCGGGACGCGTGCCGCCGCCGGGGCCTGCCGGGCTGCCCGGCGGGCCGAGAGGCGGCGGCGAGCTGCCCGCCCCGCCCACGCAGGCCATGGGCAACATGTCGCTCCACGCCGCCAAGCCGTCCAACGCGAGCGACATGACGCCCCCGTCGTCGAGCGGCGGCAAGCCGCAGAAGCTCGAGAAGGAGAAGAAGAAGCGCAACTTGTTTGGGTTGAAGAAAGGGTAAGGAATCAGGGGCTGCGTGTCTATAATTGCGTGCGTATACCACGCACAATGTTCAGAACCCGTGCGCATACAACTGTCACGTGGAGGGGTGGTCTTGACTTATCTATCGGCCTACGAATATGCACGTGCTGGAAATTGCCGGATAGAGCGAGCGGGTCGATAGGCGTGCACATACCTGAGACAACCAAGCATGGCGTTTGCGGAGTTAGTCCTTGGTGAAAGGCGGCGCGTCGACGCAAGTTTTACGTTGCGTTGCGTTGTTCTGCGTCGTTGCATGGGTAGATTTTCCCGCATGGCATGGAGATAGGAAGGAGGGCCATAGTAATACTTCTATGTAGATGGGCACGCTCTGTCTACCTACCTACTTGGGTTCATATGACCGTCTTGATAGCTGCAGACAATGCCAAAAATCGACTTTAAACTGGGTGGTTTTGCTTGAGATAGGTGTAGATGTATTCCCTCGTCTGGAAATGGTACACAGTAGTGATGGGAAAATAAATGATAGATATACCAGGTCCAACGAGATTACTTGAATTTTTCCTAGTACTCCCCTTCGCTCCCTAGGTATTTCCTCTTCAATAGCACACCTATGAGTCTGTGTTTCCCAGGGCCGTATGTATAAATACCAGATCTTCGAGAGCAAATACATGTAGATCTGATTAGCTAAGCGCCTACAGGCCTGGAAAAAAGGTACGATCCCTTTTCTATCAAGCCCGTCGTATGAATAACGACAATTACCTAGCTGACCTTCGATATACAGGAACGCGTAGCGTAATTGATTGAGAGCACGAGTGAGGTTCTTAGAATCCTACCCAGAGATCTCAAGGGTATTTCGAATCTCGCGGTTGATGTCTCTTTCTGTCCCCCTTTTCCGCCTCTAGTCCATGGTGTTACGAATTGGTCTACCTACGTGTTTGCCCATTTATACACACAATCGAAAATAATTCACGTGTAATAGTCTAAATATTTTATGAACAATCAAAGCACATGATAAGCAAGGTAAGTCGCTTGCATGAGGCCTTTTCCTCACGAAGCCATTTCTGCGCAGAGCCGTCATCATCCCTTCGCCCGAAGTCCGTCGAAGTTGGAGATTGTCCGGCGGTTAGTTAGCTGTAGTCCATCACTGCGAAAATCAAGCATTTAAAAACAAACAAACACGTTAAATTCATTCATTGAATTGGCCACGAACAACAAGTTATCAGGAGATTGTGCAGGTAGAAGACCGAGTATAAGACGTCGGCATTCGTATTAGCCAGTCCTAGCTACGTTTTTCATTAATAACACACGACCGTTGCCTCCGTACAACCTTGTCAGGTACCTGGCATATCAGTCTGTTCGGGAGCGAATTCGAACAGAACCCCTCCACCTGCAGGATCTGCCTCCAGAGATCGACTCGTGGGAAGCAAGCAGGGTATTGACACTCAAACAGCTGATATAGTAGCTTCTCTCTCGCCTAACAGAAGTAAAATGACCTTGTACAATCCGGCTTGTTGAAGGTAAGGTTTGGGTCTTCTCAGATTCTGTTTTTTCTTCTTCTTTCGGTACTTCTCTCCCCTTTCAACACAAGTACATGCTCACTCTTCCCTATGCCTCAAAAGCAGCCGTAGTTCATGTGTGGACTCGGCACGGGGCGAATTCTCGTCAATTGACGTGGCTAGATTGAAAATCTGGTTAGTTTCGGCGGAATGCTCCCGGTGGGGGAGGCATTCCACGGTGGTCGAACCCAAAGGCTACGTTCTCTGGGCCACCCTGGAAACCACCCATTCCAGGAGGGATGAATCCTGGTGGTGGTGGGCCGCCGAAGAACCCAGGAGGTGGTGCCATGTTACGTGGAGGGCCTGCTATGCCCTCCGGAGGAAAGGCGCCTACCGGGAAATTCGGCGGGAAGCCTCCTGGCATGGGCCCGTTGCGTGGGTTCCCAGCCAAACCAGGAGGTGGGATCATGGGACGACCTGGTGGAGGCATTTGCTGCGCGTTGTTTTGCATCCATGCCGCCGGATGCATTTGGTCCAAGCCCGGAGGAACTTGGCGTTGAAGAATGTGAGTGGGCTGTTGAGGACGGTTGTCTTGTTCGCGATGGTGAATCGGAGGCTCATCAAAGAAACTGGGTAGGTTCGTAGGACGGCCGACCTGATGGTGTGGTGTGCTGCGTTCGTGCTGGAAGTCGATCTCTCGATCCGGCGTCGGGAGAATCTGCGCAGGCCTAGAGGGTTGCGGCATTCGCATGGCAATCTGCTCATTTCTCTGAGCTTCGGGGGCGCCTCTTGCACCTTGCATTAAAGTCATGAGGAACTCGGCATTGCTGTTGCTGTTTCGGCTTGGTTGATCAGGACGCCCGGCGCTCTGGCTTTGGCCAGGGTGTCGTTGACCAATGAGTTCCTGAAGCATCTGCTGCTCCGTGCGAACCCCAGGAGCATATTGGGGATGCACTTGTGGCCTAGGCGCGTGAATATCCTGGTTCTGTGGAAGACCACGAGTGAGAGGTTCTTCACGACGCTCGTGTCCATAAGGATGATGAGACGCTGGAGAGGCAATTGCATGACCAGATTGGATAGATTGGCTAGGTTGACTAGGTGGTCCTGCGAATGTTCCGGTTGGTGGTGTGGTGGCCTGTAGGGTCTGCTTCTGAAGCTTCTGGAGTAAAGCTTGGAAAGCCACCTTCTCGGCCGCATCACTGCCGCCATTATTTTGCGCTCCAGCGAGCGCAAAGAAGGGGTTGGGGTTGGGGTTGGGGTTGGCCTCGCCCGCTTGGGGAGCACTAACATCAGCGGGCATTGGAGGTTCGGGCGGGCGTCGCGATTCCTCCTGCTGAGAAGAGAAGAAGTTCTGGAATCGAGAACCAGTCTTTGGCTTGCTCATGGGAATAGTATTCTCCTTGACAGCTTCACTAGCGCTGCCCGGGTTTTCGATACTAGTACTTTGAGCAAAAGCGGCGAAGAACTTATCGGGTCCCGATTCAATAGCAGGTGTCAATTTGACCTTGGTCTTCTCGACTTCAACCTTCTCCGGTGGTGCGGATACTTCAATGGCTGACGTAGGGGCCGGCTCAGTCTTGGTCGAGCTCTTCCCTGCCTTCATACTGTCCATGAACTTCTTGAAATCCTCTTGGGTGTGAGCTTGGGGCTGCTCCTCGACGGGTTCATCAAGCCATTCCGGTTCACGTTCTTGACGATGATCGCGGTCCCGATCCCATCTTCGCTCAAACCCTCGCTCTCTGGGCCTTCCTTGGTGTGGCTCGGCTTGGTGATCATCTGCAGCCCTGTCTCGCCAGCTCTTGGACCTATCAAATCGCTCTCGAGACGGTACCGCTTCGTTATCCCTTAGCCAAGGCTGGTCTGCCCTACTCTTATTCAACCCATTTCTGCGGTGCTTGTCCCCAACCTCGTCCTCTTCCTTCTCCTTAGCAAATTCGCCAAAGGTGCGACGAGGTCGCTCACCATTCTCGCGGTCATCCTGGTCACGCTGTCGACGATCACCCCCGAAGCGCTCCGTGCGCTCACCCATGCGACCGTGGAAACGCTCAGCTCCGTCGGGCCCGAAACTTTTACGAGGCTTTACGGTGCTCCAGCCCTCACTATCTTGGTCTGCATCACCACGTCGTCGGAAGTTGTTTCGGGCGTCGCGATCTCGCTCGCGGTCTCTAAATCGCTCAGCGTTGTCATTATCGCCGTTCTTATTACGGAATGCAAAGCGGTCTTTGGTGTCCTGGTCCTTGGATGCCTTATCGTTATCGAAGGGATTCTTGTTGACTCTGGAGAGAGTAGATGAGAAAGTGGTTCGCGGGGGTCCTAGAATTATATCATCGGGGTCTAAAGAGCTAGGTTAGGGAGGGAAGACTACATATCATAGGTATATAGGGCTAAGGCAGGACAGAAACATACTTGCAGCGTTGCGCGATAGGAGTCTGTCAACACCTGATCGTCTGTTAGTCTGTTCCAGTACGGAGGCATCGTTGATTCTAGTTCTGTCTCCGCTAGGTTTGTTTCCTTGGCTGTTGCGAAAGTTCTCGGTTGGCTGTCTGCGTAATGCATTAGTAGGGATTTTGGAGTTTGTCTGGTAGTGTTGGATGTACCCCATCCATTCTTCCGCGGGAGGGAGAGTTGACGGCTTGACACATAGCGGAGACTCGCGCAGATGTGTCAGCGCGTCTACTGAATATCGCAATGCCATAGCATCTGAGGACTTGGCTGGCTTAGGTAGTTTTTATTTGGTGGAGGTCACAGGTAGAAACCAGTGGACAGAGCCCACGTTATCGATGTACGCGGTCGCCGCGAGGCGTGACAACGGTAAGACGCCAATATTTTCAGTGTAGTAATTGTGGCTGTCTCAAGTTATACGTTTTGTTCGTGATGTGCGGGGTGAGACGGCGAAGTGTGGAGGATATTAGGTAGGAAATTAGGTCGGGCTCGAAAGAATTCGGATCCGGGATAAGATTACTATCAAAACCTATCCAGGTGTGTATCTGTATCTGATTTTTAGTTTATTGTCGTGGGAAGAGGTAAAGTGCCTAAGATGAAGGCAGAGGAAGAAGAGGAAAACAATGACGCAGAGTAGGATGGAGGTGTTGTGATAATGTGGTAATGTGGTGAGAGTTGGTGGGAGTTGGTGGTGGTAGGTCAAACAACAAAATAAATGGTAATGAGCTGACAACGGTAGTATAGGATTTCGGGGGTTGGTGGAGGAATGGTTGGTTATATCGTTGATTTTCTTTTGGTTTGTTATTGTACGATCAGAACGTGACGCCAGGTTTTTTCTTTCTTCGTGTTGTATAGGTCCGGCAACGTTAATGTCAACATCTGCACACAATGTTGTTTCGCTGATTTGGCTGATTTAGATGGATGCGATTAGAAGTTTAAGGATGATTGATATTAACCTAGGAAAATACATGTAGCGAGCTGGTCCGCGTTCCACATTTTGTATGTGTGTGCATGTACGTATTTTGTACCGCTGCACAGCTACACTGAATGGAGAACTAAATTAACGTGTCCAGCGCCTGAGCGGGTCGCTAACCCCAGCACCTTGATGCCTGAACCGAACCAACCCTCGCCAACTAAGCTACCTACCTAGGTAAGACGCAACTTCCTTAGGGTTTAGACTTCGACGTCATTTTTGTCGAGGCACTTTAAACCTAAGGTTCTTTAAGAGACCAACACCTGCCACAACAAATATGTATCTTGTCAGTCTAGGTCTAGGTACCTTTGCTAATGTAATTGAATAAAGTACATGTACTTACTTACGTACATGATTTACGGAAACCTGAAATCACCTAACCCACCATTTTCCCTTACTTGACTTGACGGGAAAAGGACGAGTCAGCGAGTCAAAGACTTCGGATAATTCTCATCATGCGAGATCGCATAACTTGGCCCAACAGATCATGGGTGTAACACACCATGTCTAAATAGAATATTATTCCCATTTAGATTCTTAAAAATATCTTCGTTCACTTCATTCGGGGTGTTTCGTGACAGCTCTAGGTCACTCGAGGCGTTTTGATTTTGCTCCTTATATCGTGGCTAGATGAAATAAGGGAGTTG
Source organism: Hypoxylon fuscum (assembly GCA_022578945.1). NCBI lineage: Eukaryota > Fungi > Ascomycota > Sordariomycetes > Xylariales > Hypoxylaceae > Hypoxylon > Hypoxylon fuscum. Next base: position 103,924 of record MU399906.1, on the reverse strand, counting down.
GCCATAATTTGTTGGTATGGGAATATGCCGTCTTCGCATTACATTAGGAAGGTCCCAAATCAAGACTGTCCCAGAAAATAATAAGCCTCTTAGCCTAGATACCTAAGTAGTTTAGACAGTCACCCAATAACCAAATCTTGAAATGGTGGGCAGCTCATCTCTTTCGTTGCATTTAGAAGTACATATACATACATATACGCACGTTCCTATTTTACAAGCCTCCCAACACCCCCTTGGCTCCATGCCTCGATGCGCTTCTGATCGCACGTCTCCCAGAGTCTCCTAATCAACGCCTGGTATATGCCACGCTCGGTAGGATCCGTCGCCGCGTCCCTCTGCGCCAGCAGCCAACTCACCGCCCCGAACCGCGTGATCAGAGTATCGCTCCCCCCCTCGATACTCGTAGCCCGGTATACGATTCGTAGCACCTGCGTCCGGAGGCCGGGCCCCATGAAAGGGTTGCACGTCAGAGCGAATAGCCTCTCGAACACTTTTCGTCTGTGGAACAACGCGATGTCCGCGGGCGTTCGGAGGCTCTCGAGGAGGAAGCCGAGAAGCCAGCTGATTTCGGAGTAAAAGGCGCCGTCGTCGGTCGGGCCGTCCTGGAGGATGGTTTGCATTAGGGGTATCTTATCCAGCGACCAGACCGGCCCGCTGGTAAGGAATAGGTTGACCTTCTCGTAGAGGCAATGTAAGGGGTTCATGAGGACGTCGAGTGCCTTGCAAGCGAATGCAACGATTACGCTCGGTAAAGGTCCGTCAGCGATCGCACTTCGTGCCGATTCTGCTAGTTCCATGAGCAAAAGCCAGGCTTGTTGGCTGTTGTCATATGCTGACTCCTTGATCTTCGCGGCTATTTTGACAACATTCGTCAGGGCTTCCTTTCGAATGCTTGCATGCTCCGAAGAAAGCAGTCCGATCAATGAAGTTGCATATCCTTCTTCGACCAGTTCTTCTGGCGTTTTGGATGACCATCTTGATAACGAACTATCCTTGCTCGTGACAACGGGCACGGAGAGCTTCTGCTCCAAGTCTTGTGCATTGATTTGATACGTCGCATCGCCATCCGCCCCATCAACAAATCTATTGTTCCCGCCATTGACTACAACGATGTTTTCCTCGTGGGAGTCTTCTTGTATTTCTGGTGTGAATTTTCTTTTGTCGGAAATGCGTAGTTTCGCTCCGAATTTATGATCCCCGAAGCCAGCTGCGAAAAGTTCTCGAGTCGCATTTAGGAAAGGCTTGCTAACACCAGCCGCAAGTGAGTAGCCAAGATACTCCGAAAGCAGCTTGGTCAACTGTTTGAGTACATCTTTGCTAAGTGAGGATGATATTAAAAATGGAATCTGCTCCGCGATTGTCATCATAAGTGGGTAAGCAATCGTATCATCATCATCTTCGGGGAGATTCGCTTTTCCAAGTTGCTCTTCGATCATCTCGAGGTATTTGACCGGTGTCCTAGCACATCGCTCGGCACAGTTATCCAGGAATGTCCAAATTGCTGCATCGATAATTCCGAGTTTCTTTAATGCCGCTATGAGGGTGGATAACCCTGGAGAGTTTGGGCGACTCTCTACTAGCTGGTGTTCGTTGGCTACCCAATGTAAGATAGTGTTTAGATTATCATTAGACATTCCAGACGTCTTTTCGACAGATAGTCTTAGAAGGGTGGTGAAAGGAGAGTGAGGCATATCGGAAGCTCGGGCAAACCACCGCATACTGGGCGAGTATTTCGCAGCGGTGCATAAACTCTCGAGCTCTAACAAAGACATAACCGCGTCTTCATCAGATTCTTCCGAAACTTGTACCCTCTTGATGACAGATAGGAGCATTGGCGAGACATCAAACCTAGCCCTTAAGGCAAGCTGAGGAATGACTTCGTAATAGAGTAACAGCAGGCGACTCGCGGCTTGCCGTTGGAGGAGATCATCTTGATCTAGGGCGGTATAGCATTTGATAACATCCTTGATATCGGGTATCCTTTGGTAGAACTCATCAACAAGTCGACGAGCAGCTTCTTCCCAGATGGAGTTAGGCGAAGACGACGCCTCCCGATACATCTCTAAAGCTCGGCCTAGCTTTTGCAACGCCAAGGTCAGCAGACGAATGGCATAGAAAGATGCCAGCTTAGATTTGATCGAGAAGCAGCGCGTTATCGCTTTGAGTGTCATAGGTAAGGGGATGATGTTTCCAAGTACTATTGAAGTGGGAGGTGGAACTCTCGCATAACCCTTTGTGTGGCCAAACCAAGAGGGAATTGGTAGCTGAATAGCATTGTATAGCAATGCAGCATATCCTATCCATGTCGCCGACAACTTTGGATCAAACATGAATGATTTCTTGTGGCAAAAGTAGTGGGCGATTAATTCAGGCGATGCCTCGAAAATCGTCACCAGAAGCTCATTCTGTTTTGTGTTGGACCACGGCCGCAATGTCTGGATAAATTCCGCAATCAAAGTGTTCCTCACAGGAACATCGTCCTCGAATTTGCTCATCCAAGGAATGCTATCAATACCAAAATCCATGGATTGATCGTCGTTGACTCCCCGAGGTGTTGCGTTGGGGTCCACGCCTTCGGGGTAACAGCCATGTTCTGGTCGGCGGATACCAGCATCGGCGTCGGTACAAGCAGCAAGCAAAAATGCATGAGCAGATTCTTCGACCGATGGGCGACCACTCTTTCCATCGTTCTCATCTTCCACGGGCTCTTCAGAATAACCATAAAGGTCTGCTATTCTGATAAGGGAATGGGCATTCAAGATTCTGATCTTGATATCCTTTGGTAACTTCTTGTCGAGAATGACCGAAGTTCTCAAAGTGTCTAGTATTTCATGGATCAACAAAGGCGGGTCCTTTCTGATATGCCTCATAAGAGCGGCAACGATTTCCTTTTGGGATAGCAAGTCGCGCTTCGCTTCAACATGAAGAAGTCTTAAGCTGCTTAAGAGAAAGCGAATTGCATTGGTCCTAACGGAAGGCCGTTTGGGATCTTCTATGCCCTCTCCTAGATATCGAAGACCGATATTCCTAGCAAGCGACTTGAACGTATTATTTCTAGCTCTGAATATCGGGGCTGCTAGAGCACCTCCATCCAAAGTCACGGCTTCTCTAAGTAGCCTCAAAGTGGGAGATATAATAAAGTCCTTGCCGTTGTCGGCTGAGAGGTTCTTCGCGAGGAGCTCTTGTTGTTGCTTCTGAAGAAGGGTTCGGCATATTCCTAAACCGTAGGATGCCAGGTCCACGTTTCCAGATACGATCTTGAGTAGGAGTGCGAGTACGACTACAACAGCAGACATCACATTCTCGTTATTCAATTGCGCCGCCATGCTCCACGTCTCTATTATGTCTGGTAGGTACACAGGAACCGTGTCATCTTCCTCTTTCGGCTTTACGGATTCGAGAAAGTCGAGTAGGATCTGCTGTTTCTCGGAGTTCTTGTCTTCGCCGTTGGCGATACTGTCCAGAAGGTTCTTGAAGGATTGAAGGCCTATACATGATAGTCATTAGCACCATATGGCAATGCGACAATCCCAAAATCGACATACCATGTCGGGCTTTTCGAAGATCTTGCTCAAAAGCAAGCAGCTGGCGAAGTTGTCTCCCTGTGTAGACCTCCTCAGACGTAGGGGTCTCATGCACGTGGGCAGTCTTCTGCTTCTTTCCCGAATGGCTACTTTCCGTCCCGTGAGACTTGCGCTTCGCCATGTCTTACTGATGTCGAAGGAAACCAATGCGCGTAGCTACGGCATCGTCCAGGGAACTATTCAACACTAGTAAAAGGCAATTCGAGTGTTGGAGGTCGATCGGACGGCTTATAAAATGCTGCGCTGGAAAGAAGAGTATATCGCGCTCATGAGAACCACGTGAATTTGCATTCCTCTCTAGCGTCGTATAGCAAAATTGTATTGGGGAAAATTAAAGCTTGTCAAAATCAAAAAAAATATCTCGAATTGCCATGTTTGACCGCTCCCCCACAATGCATATTTAGTGGAGGGAGACCCATAGTCTAGGCTCATCCTAGCTCATAAATCCACTATAACTTCAGCTCCTCCTTGCAAATTTATTCTCATAGGTACCTATTCAATAGTCTCGGTGCTACTAACAAGTGATCTCATCGTTTATTGACTAACAAGTAGTCTTGCTGTGAATACATGAATAGTATCGGACTATTCTACGCACAATATGTACCTATACAACGCCCCAAGGACACATAGTCCTGTACATATCGATCAAGATAGACGGATATCTTGCTATCGCTCACTACCACGCTCATCGCTACTTCATATATCGTCCACTATAAATGTAAATATGTCATGTATCTCAGTGCCCCCTTTCCCCCTAGATTAATAGTCACATGCTCTCATCTTCTCATTCACACATCGCACATAGATCTATTTGTATAAACCTCCCATATCAACGCTCACAATGCATCCCCGTTCGATGGGTTTGTCTTGTGCTGTAAGAAAGAATGTGGTACCTTGGGTACTTGCGGAGAGACCTGTTGTGCTCTCGCACGGAAGAGTTCGCGCTGCCTCTCTGCATCTCGAGATCTGCCTCCACCCGTAAGTCGCCGCATGTGTGTCCTGGTTGTCTGCGCGATAGGCTTGATCATGTTCTCCAGGAAGAATGAGCTTTCCGGCGCTCCGTTCGGCGGCCGATCGTCGTCGCCATCCGAGAACACATCCTCGGTTAACTCGTCGTCCGAGGTTAACTCGCTGAGTTGTGGCTGAGTCCACGATGCTGGTGCCGACGGGGACGTGACCGAACGTGAGTGTAACCCTGGCCTGGATGTTGTACTGATATTGAAAGCCCCTGGGTTCATCGCGTTTGTCTTGGCTTCTTTGGGCATCGGCATGCGGTCTACGAAGCCGTTCTGGAACGACGTGTTCGTCGAGGCCTGGTGCAGTATGGGTAGGACGTCGTCATAGAGCCGCGCGCCGGATTCGAAGCTTTCAGGGGCAAATTCGGTCACGGTTCTAGACGAACGGCCCTCGCTAGGTGATGTCTGCGACATATCATCGAAGAAGTCGTCCAAGCTATCGAGTTTCGTTACCAAGTCGGCCATTTGACCCTCGCCTTGAACATCATCCGACATCATAGTTTCCGTTCGATCTGGCATCTCAAAGTAGCCGTACCGATAGTCATCGGCGTGAAATTCTACCTCCGGAGTTGGCGTTGGATCTGTATTTATCCCATTCTCAGGGTTCGCTTGGCACATGTAGAACGCCGCATGAATGTTAGCACGCGTGATCTCCGTCTTCTTTGCTGGAATTGGAATCGACCAGCCAGATTCTTCTGGGATGCCGAACAGGCTTTGAGTTGTCTCGTAGTCTTTCCTGTCCTTGGATGCCGCGCTAGTCATGCTCATACGGACATAATGTTTGTCCATCGGGGTACCCGACATAGTCATGATGTTGTCAAGCACATCAAGCGCTTCCATACAATACTCAGTCTGTAGGAGTCGGAATAACGGGGATATCAAGTCTGAGCCGTGACCAGCAATTTCAGGTTTACGCATCTCGATTTCAGGAATGACTACGCAGAGTAGCCGCATTGTCATAATCTTGACTGAAGGTATACTATTCGTAAGGAACCCCAACAACATTGTTAGCATTTTGAAGTCGAGCTGTGGTAGGAAGGATTCGCGAAGTGCAGCAAGTAACTGGACCATGAAATCTTTGCTCGAACGGCAGCGCGAGTTGATAAAGGCACCCAGAGCGGCACATATCGATGACATCCCCTGAGCCTCTGCCACCGCAAAAAGGATTTTTGCAATCTCCAAGGTTTCGTTGTCGATAGCATCATATTCCATGGCTTGTAGAAAACGTGGAAAATTGGCAATAACAGAAAAGAAGAGCCTATTGTCATCCCCGACAAGTGAGCAACTTGGCAGCTGGACAAGCTTATGCAGTATCTTAAGCGTGGGTTGAAGACAGGTGGATGACCTGAGGCCTTTGTAGAGTAAAGGCTGAACACCTTCGAACGAGCCTTCCCATCTCGGAGGCTGTCCATCCATGAGAGCCCCTCGGATGCTAGGGCTGTGAAAATCAAGCTTCTCTAAGAACTCTTCTAGCATTTCGGTTGCCTCAAGGAACTCAACTTCGTTAATTGAGTCCAAACAAGCACACATTGTCCAAAACAACTGGGGAAAAGATACGAGTCTCTCTAGATCAAGTTTCGATATAAGCGTCTTCAAGGTAGTCAAGATTTCCATCGAAAATGTTTGGATTTCGGTGTCTTCATCCGCAATGGTATTCGACAATCGTGCAAGCATGTCGCCAAGCATCAGCTGATCGAGTGAAGTAAGGATACAGCGGAAAATCTGAAACGAGCGGCATGCCAAATGTCTCACCGGACAAGAAGTTGCCCAAGTCAGGGATAGACGACTCCATTGCTCCTTGATGCCCGGGAAGGTGACTTCGAAGGTTTTAACTACCTCCGCAGTCAGATATTCCATACTTGGGGGAACCTTGTTGTCACGGCCGTCCACTTTCCCATTGCTTTCTTCGTAGCTCCAGACTACAGCACGGTCGTGGCGTCGAATTGCGTCGACTACGTCTTCAACAGACTTCTTAGTCTCAGAGGAAGTAGCGTCATCCATCTTGGAGACAACCAATTCGTGAATCAAGTGTACTAGCATTTCGCGAGCTTGTTCCTGAACAAGAGGGGTGTAATGATCCCAAAGCACCGTGACGACTTGTAACAAGACCGTTAAGTTCTCGGCATTCAGCTGCACAGGCGACACCATTAGGTCAACCAAGAGTATGAGTGACAATTGTCCCAGAGAAAAACCAGCCTGCTTAGTTCCAACAGGCAGTGCCTCTGACAAATCTGCACAGTAAGGTAACTGCAGTTGACTGATATCGGGAGGCGGCGGAACAACCTCCCTCTTCTCATTTGGAACCATAGCTTTTGGAGTAATCTGCATAAGCAGAAACTCAACTACCTTGATGCCAGGGGTGCTAGGGGTGCTTGATAGGAACACTACGATTTGTTTGGCATACTCGACAAAGTTCTGCTCTCTGCGTTCTAGACAGAGAGATATAATGAAATCAAGTACAAGCCGGACATTTCCAGGATGAGGGCCAGTTGCGAGGGCTTGCCAGAGCGCCTGAACTTCATTATGTAATGCGGCACTTGACTTAATGGTAACCTCAAGCAGATTAGCAAGGAGTACGTAAGATTGTGCTGTAGGCCCGCCATTTGGATCAACTTTCAATTCAATCGTCTGGATCCAGGGTAAGATGACGGCAACGACATTCCGTTGCGCCCCTGGAGGGAGGTTCTTGAAGTAAAGTGTAACTTCGGAGAATATGTGGAATGCGAGCTCCGGATGTTGCTTTGCAAGTCGTTTGGATATTTCGAATTGAGCCAACTTATAGACAGCCTTGGTCTTGTCCGCAATACTAATCTCGAAGTCTCGAATTTTGGAGCTTTGGGCGGCTTGCTGCCTTTCCTCTAGTGCCCTAAGAACGTGCGCGGACTTGGACCGAATGTCGCTCTGGTCGCTCCCAAGAGTAAACAAGCACAGCCCTAAAAGTTTCCAGAACGGTGACGGATAATCAATGTGCTCTAAAAGTACCTCGGTGATCACCGTGAAATAGCTTTCGAGCACCTTTGGCACCTCCGTAAGATAGCACCGTGCAATGCAATGCTCTAATAAGTATGGGTGGTCCTGATTGTAAACAACCAGATTCTTCAGAGCTCTTCTCCCGATAACATTGACCCGGTCACTGCCGGAGCTGAAAATCGACTCTACCCAGTTGAGCATCCGTCTTACGTCGAAATGAAGAGTAGCACCACTTTCGGTAGTTACGCTAACTGGGCCTGCGCAGAGGGCCGCCATGGCACTCAGGGCTGCCGTTTTCAAATTTCTCTTCTCTATTTCCATGGCAGCAGTGATAGTTCCTCGTTCACCTAGAGACTGCTGGTCGATCATTGATTGCCGCATCGTGTCTTCTCTTTGACGAATCTGCATCTGATTTGGTGAGAACCCACACCAGTCTTCCATCAAGGTAAAGGACGACTTTCGCGACTCGAACGTCATCCAACGGGACGGGTCTTTTGTACGATTGATACCATCGAAAAGGCCTTCCATTAGACCGCAGTAATGCCGTCTCAGTTTCTGGAATTCCCAATCCATCTGGACCTCGCCGTCCATCAGGAATAGCTTTAAATCTCTGGTGTATGCGCAGAGGTTATTCAGGATCCAGTCGTCTTGGTAGACCTCCGGTTCTTTGAGGAAATGGCAAGTCAACTTATACACATAAGTAAGCTCCGTTCGTAACAGGTCCATTTTCCGATTTCTCCGTGGGCCACTGTTCGTTCGTTGATGTATCCGGGCGCGAGCTTCGTCGTTACATCGAGACACCTGTCCCTGCAGTTCTTCGAGTAACAATCGATATATGTTGATGTTGATCGAGCCCATAGCCAGCACGACAGCCTCCCGAACGGAGGCTGAAGAAGCGAGAAGTAAGGGTATTAGGAATTTAAACAGCGTCCTTGCTGAGACGATCTTTTCGGCAGATTTGGATCCCCTTCGGGTGTGCTGGTTTCCTTGTGACGCCCCGTTTATAGTAGTACCAGAGTCCGTCAATGTTGTACAAGCAAATGCCAAATACAGCTTCCACTGCTCGACAAGCACGTCAGGCTGGGTTGTTGGCGTCCTCCCCGTATACCGGGCGTTACCAGGATCAGACCCGTAATAAAGGCCTCGGGTTGGTTCCGACAGTACGACAATACCCTTGTACATCTGTAGAATTCGATTGCATACCAAATCTCGGCCGATAGTCACAGTAAAGGGGCATCGGTCATATGCGATACGTATGAAGTTAGGGAAGATCTTAAACCAGAGGGTTGTGTCATACGAAACGTCGCTAGTGCAAAGCTCGATTAGGGCCCCTTTGTTGTTACTGTTTTGCATACCCCTTTGCAGTCGACTCCGTTCTGCCACAGATAGATGTTCGTCTTTGAAGTTCATCACTTGTACCGAGTCATTTTCTAAGATGTCAATCAAACGGACGGTCTCCTTTTCCTGTGTGCTTTCCTTGCCCAGTGCCGTATCAAATTCGACAATTAGCCGGAGAACAGTGATCGCAAAGTGTCGCACTCTTCGTGACTGTGAGCAGAGGAAAAATAAGCCGCGAGCCTCGACGTGTTCGACCTCCGCCCAAATGCTAGATAAGTCAAGTTTCATGCCCCGTTTGTCAGTCCCATTGAGGTCTGTGGGGTCGGAGGCAGCATCTTTAGTTTTGCGCCTTATTTCATCTCTCCAAATTTGCAATAGTTCAACGTAAAGTCGTAGGGTGCTTTCGATGTGGCCAGGACCCAGCATTCCCCCATCAGACATCGTGGAGTAGCGGTCGTCAAAGTTGAAGATGAATCGAGCAAACCCCACTGTGACTTGGTGCGCATAGGATTGTCGGGCGATAGATTTGAGAGACTGGGCAGAAGACTCTGCGATGTTAGATTGAACATGGGCAGTTCCCGTGCAAAGAAGATTGATGAGTGAATTGAATGGTATGTCGGCAGAGAGGCAACGAGGCAGCGCCTGTACAGCAACGTGGAGAAGCTCGTAGAAGGCTTGCTTCTGGTCAGCCGGACTTGGATGGTCGTCACGTCTTGAGAAATTAAACGTCTCGGTGATAGGTGTTTTTGGGCCTCCTCCCGGACTGCTGAACTTCTCGTCAAGCGCTGCTTGGCCTCCGAACGTATTATCGCAGATAATCGTAATTTTACCGAGGATTTCGGAGAACTTTTTGTAGTAGTCTCTTGCACCATCGCTCAACGCCCCTAGTTGAACAGGCTGCGATAATGATTGGTCGGGAGTGGGTATGAGGGGGCTTGCGGGCATCGCACTAGAAGTTGAAGTTGAAGCTGGCGAGCTTGGAGGAACACGATCGGAGGCGGGCAGGTCAGAGTAATGCTGCGGAAAAGGAGGTCGCCCAAGCTCGCCCTTTTCTAGATCAGACATGATGGCGAGAAACGCCCTAATCCCAATGACCATCCTGTCTGGCTCAAGTTGCTCGACTTTGAGGTCCTTATTCAAATTGAAAAGTTCGGCATTGATCAAAGGAAAGATGATAGTCCTGCAGCAGTGTTCTGGGTATTTAAAGCCAATGATTCTGATAATTTGTATCAACGGCCCCGAAGATGCCGTATCCGCTGCTGAAAACGTACGCTTAGAGGTAGGCAAGACAAGCTGCATCACCTCATCTAGTTTTCGTGTAGCCCCAGCCAGGGTATCGGTGGTTCGGAATAGATACGCCCAAAGCAATCTCGAAATGACTTGCAAGCATATGGCACGCATTGAGCGATCCTTCAGTTTCGGCTGCACAGTTCGAACTAATTGAAGCCATTGGTTACTCAGGTTCTCTGGGGGCGATACACAAAGCATTGTTGCTGTCAATGGGAACGCAGACTGCCAATGACGCGGCTTTACAAACATCGATGCTAGACGAGGACTGATGTTGCTGAGCACTTCCGCCCACTTAAGGTACGCAAAATGCTTGTTCGTAGCCTTCGCAGCTATGGGGAGGAGAAGATTGTCTAATATCTGACAAAATGCAGATTTTACTCTTTGGCCGTGGGATCGGGCAAAGAGGCGACCTAGAGACACCAAAAAGTCACAGGCCTGGTCCCAGCTCTCATCGGTGTCAATTTTGATGAATAGATGTTTCATACCCCCTAGGACCAGCTCAACTTGGCCCTCGGGATCCCTATTCTGGGACGTCGGACTTCTAACAGTGAGGTCCTGGAGGGAGCGGTCGAGATCGACAGTGAATCGATCCGTGACACTGGCAAAGTTGATCACGCTCATAGCGCCCAGCAGTTGGGCGAAAAGGTTCCAATTAGCCAGCTTTAGAGGAGATACGTCTAACTGTTCAATATCGGCGATTTTAAGTTGACCAAATATGATAGCCTCGAGCTTGTCTTCCATCTCAGGGGTGATGGAACTAAGGCTGCTCTGAGTGATGACTTCCAAAAGGACCCGACAAAGTATATAAATTGAAACAATAGAACGTCGCTCGGCATGAGCTGCTGCATTCTGCTTATCTGTAAGAGTCTGCGGAACGTTCGATGCCGTGTCTGCCGGATTACCCGTGAGAACCTGCAACGGCTCGGTATTACGCCTAACGAGAGACGCGGCAGGGTTGAGGTTAGATCTTAGCTGATGAAGCAAGCTGCGTGCTTCATTAGCTGCCTCACTTTTATGTTTCCGCCAAAGCATGATAGAGTCGATTAGCGGCCTCGGTTTTTGGCTTGCAATGTGCCCAAGAGCGACAATAAAACGGTCGAAAGCTGGGTCAGCTCCAGGGCCGCAAACTTGTTCAATAGGCGGCTCAGGGTCAAAAGGCACTGTGATACACTCCTGAAGCTTATCCTCGGCCATGGCAATGAACGACGTGAATAATACATGCATGGCATATTCGCCCACCGTCTTCGGTTCGTCCCTATGATGTCTCGACGAATGCGAATGATGGTGCGCATGATCGCGCCGAGTTTTACTATGCATGCGCTCAATCTTCCTCTGGGTGATGGTACCACTCGTGCTCCCATCCTGATTTGACTGCGTTTTTTCCTGTGAGTGAATAGATGAGTTGACCGTGGTGCCTGATAAGGCAGTCGGCGGCCGAGAGGCCATCGAAGCCATAGAGGTCATCGAGGATTCTGAATCCAACCGATGCATTGTAGGCAGGTCTGGCCGTTCCGGCAGAAGTCCAGCGCCGGCCGCCGCAATCATCTGTGGGCTAAGAGGACTCGAAGATGAGCTTGCGAGACTTCCATTCCTCGAATGCTGAATGCCATGAACGATGGAGGTTTGACGATGGTGTCCGTACGTTGCAGTCTTCGGATCGGCGAGACGCTCGAATATGCCACCGGGGCCCGCACGAGATGCGGCTGAACGGATGCCGGGGGAGGTTGTTGAAGAAGAAGGAGACTGGGGCGATTCAGGGATGCCGGCGAGGCCACTGGATTGGAGTTTCTCGAGAGAGGATTCGCGCGAATGCGCAATAGCGCGGAAGGTAGAAGGGTCGTGTGTTATAGGTTTAAGCGTGCTCTCCCACCCGCCATTGTCACCATTGTCATAGTCGTCGTCCTCGTCGCGGCCGTCGTCGTGGTGAGTGATAAGACGTGGTCGTGGAGAAAATTTTAATTGTTCGTGATAATGATCTGGCAGCGTCTGGGACGGAGCTACAGTGGTGCGACAAACGTCGTTAGTAAGGTAAGGTAAGGTAAAGATGCAGACGATGCAGATGTCATCCGGGCGCACAGGACGCAGGGGACGTTGAAATGCTACACCCCCTCCCTCTCTTGTGAAACTGTGAAACAAATTTCAAAACTGGAAACATTTGTCCAATATCAACATATTCTGCAAGATGTATAATTTCAGAGAGAATGGACTTCCGCCAGCTAGTCATTGTATCGGAATCTTCTTTTTGGCGCGATAGGATCAAAAGCGGAGGAAGCGCAGAGTCACTCACCCATTGTTGAGCTTCGATGCCCATGATACGCGAGTACAGCTCGATACGGCAAGCTTCACAAGTCCCTGACTCAAGAAATAGTGGACAAGGGACTTGGTAACAATAGTGAATGAAGAAGAGAACTTGACGAGGTTATGAAGGTAGTATTTCGTAAGACCACGATGCTTCCCTGTCTGTTGTTTTTTTTTTCTTTCTTTCTCCAGTCTTCCCCTCCAGGTCCCCTATTTCTTACGTATTATTTGTATTGTACTAATACTCAAAAGTGATTATGATGAGTGGACTGGATTATCCCATGCCGCAAGACACTGCATCCATGTAACGCGAATGGGCAACTTCGTAGGTAGAGGACGCAAGTTTAATCCAACAATGCCTAATAGCTATCCGTCTCACTGGTTGACTCGTCTCGTGGAGCTAGGATAGCCAGACAATATCTATCTGAAGTCTTTTCTTCTTTTGTCGGCTGTCACCCCCAGTCCCATCTCCAATTAGCTGCTTTTACTGTATGTACTGTATTGCCCTTTCTGAAGTCCCACCGCAAGATTTTGGTCAATCAGAGCCTTTTCGGCCTGGTCTTCTATGCAGGGCCAGGGTCTTCTGCAAGGGCCATATCCTATTAGCGGGAGGTTGGGTTCAGGGACTTCAGGGACTTCAGGGACTCTGGTAATACTGTACGACCGGTAAGAACTTTCATACTGTATGTACTAGGTAAGGTATGTACTTAGTATTACTCAATGCACGTGGCATGCTAGCTGTTAAGTGCATATGCATATGAATGAACAGTTATGTTGAGAAATAACGACATCTAGGCCAGAACCTTAGACCATAACTATGTAGACCATAGAACATACTCGACACACGCTCCACGATGGTCAGGAGCAAACCCTAGACGCATCGCTGCAAATGTAGCTAGGTTGTCTACCTAGGTAAGGCAGAAGTATCGATTCGGTATGGTTCGTGCGCGACTCAGCTGTGCAATTCTCCCGTCACAGCAACAGCTAGGACATTGAAACGAGTACTCCGAGTTCCATGACATTACTATATCCTCCCATACTCCTGCATGCGGGTTCTCCGTCGGGTACCTCTTGCCCTCCTTCTTCCAGTAACTTTTCCTCTTCGGTCGATAGCGTAAACAGTCGCAGCAAAGAGACAGCTTTTTCTTGCGGCTGTGCGAAAGCGCGTCTTGCGGTGCCAATCTCCTTAGAAGTGAGAGCATAGCAGGGCAGATTGGTGAAGGATGCAATCTATGTTTGGCAACTAATGGTATTCTGATTGATACCATGCTGGAGCTCTGAAGAATCCGCTTGCAGGATAACGCCAAGCATAATCGGTCCTCCGCCTTGAGATGCTTGAATATCCCAACGAGAAGCTCGGTTGGGAGCTCAGTAATTCTGGCCGATAGGCTACACGGCACGTTCAAGAGCTAATTACACAAAATGTTAGTGATTATTTTTATATCAGTTAGGTAAGTTAGTTATACAGTACCTGCTGAGGGATAATGAATTTATCAATTTCGCATTTATCTGCCATCGTGAAAATATGGGAATCGGTTCTTAGTGACCGCGCGATGCCTGTCGGATGGTAGGGTGTTCTAGACCTTGTTGCTTGTAGGGACAACAAGCAAGTTACCTATTTTGTTATTTGCATGAGGGTTTGTTGGCGTTTGCATTGCCTCAGGTATCATACTGTGATTTAATTAGAAGTTTGTACCAACAAAAATAACACGCCGGCCCCCACCTGCGGTAAGGTCACCGTGTAACCAAAGTAGTAACCGGGAGTGAATTGTGCATACCTAAAACGTTCTGCTGAGATCCCGCCTACCTAACCTCGGGTGGTCCCGATTGTTCCGGGTCCGCCGGTCCGGCATCTACGGAGCCCATAGGTCATACATTCTGTAGATGCATAGCCGTAGCCGGCCTCATATTTATTTGCAATGACACGCCAGCAACATCTCTTTACTGAGATAGGCACCGCACAAAAGCTTAGCCAAGAGGCTGAGCAATCGATCCTACAAACTCACAAGACGGGCGTCCGTACTAAAAGAACTAGGGCTTACAGGTGTAACCAAGCGGACCGTAATAAGAATAAGAATATTCCAATGCACCGGACCAAAAGGGAAAATAAAATTGAGGTCATATACACCCATATCCCATAACATTGTAGGATAAGGTTCCTTTCGTCACCAGAGGGGCGAGACAGGTGCCGAACTTCTTCCAGTAGTATAAGTATGTCGATACTAAAACACATGCACTTGGTCGGATGGAAGACTAGCCGGTATAAGTTGCTAGTACCTAGTGCTAGTAGAGACAACTTTATGAATTGCCGAACTGACGGCGGACCAAGTGAACTGGGGACTAACAGCACATAGCATCCGATTGGACATCACGAAAGCAGTGGACAAGTCGGGGCTCGGCGCATAGGTCGGGTTCTCGGGTGGTTGTTTGTGTTGCGAATTCTAGCTTCACTATCCGACGCCCCGTACTACCTACTATGTATGTAAACAATTAGACTACCATTCAGGGTGGTGAAGATGGTAGAGACAAGTTATAAACTACCTAGTAGATGATACCTAAGTTGTGTGCAAAAGTCGGACTCTAACAAAAGTTTCTGGAAATAATATGATTCTTCCAGGCCACGTTTACTATATATATGAATTGCTACGAGAAACAATCTCGATGCTATTTTTTTAGGTACAGGGATGGCTAATTTCGGAGACTTCACGTGCAATCTCCAGGTAGCACATACGCTAAGTAAGCGTAGGTACATAATGGAAGTCGCAACTTACAACTGAATGTTTGCCTGCACGTGCACTCAGCTTAGCTGCTTAGGTACATCTATGTATGTAGAAGTGGCTAGCGGCCATTAGGTACCCTACGACAGAGGTAACCGTAGCCGCGCTTTTGCTTATCTTGGAAAAGAAATCCCTTGATACCCACCTTTGCACCTACCATTGTCGCCAATTTTCCTCCGATTGTTCTCCAAAGCTGAACCCACCACTTACAAGTACAAGCCACGCACACATAATTCCCCCAAGTCCACATCTTCCTTACCTACATTTTGCCTACCCTCTTATTACGGTAAATCGTATGATCCCGTGCTCGTCGTGTTCGCATTTTTGTGCACTGCGATTACCCGGGGTGTTCTCTTTTTCTTATTTCCTTCTTTTTTATTCTCTATTTAAAACTTCTCGAAGCTGCGGCTGCGTCGTCGATCTCGCGTGGTTTCTGGCTGATAAATTTCCAGGAGTTCCCCAAATCTGCCGTTCCTTTCTTCGGCCGACAACGCCCCAGACACGTTGCAGCGTTGTAGCGCCTCTTGTAGATTTCGAGGTAGTAGTTCCGGTCGCACCACTCATAGGAACTCTAAAGCTATCATCTTGAATTCATTCTCCTTGACGCATCGCTCCGAGGTGCCATCCTCTTACCGCTCCCACCAGGGAACAAGGCTGCATGCCATAGTCGATTCGTCAAGATGGCTCAACTCGACACCCTGGACATCGTTGTCCTCTCCGTCATTTTTGTCGGTACGGCTGCCTACTTTACGAAGGGTAAATACTGGGGCATCACCAAAGATCCCTACGCCAATGCGTTCTCCAACACAAATGGACTCAAGGCGGGCAAAACGAGAAACATCATTGAGAAGATGGAGGAGACCAGCAAGAACTGCGTCATCTTCTACGGATCTCAGACCGGTACCGCCGAGGACTATGCCTCGAGGTTAGCAAAGGAAGGCAAGAGCCGATTCGGCCTGGAGACCATGGTAGCCGATCTCGAAGACTACGACTACGATAATCTCGACTCCATCTCCTCCGACAAAGTTGTCATGTTTGTCTTGGCCACCTACGGTGAAGGAGAACCCACGGACAACGCTGTTGACTTTTATGAATTTATCACTGGTGAAGACGTAGCTTTCTCCCAGAGTGCTGACCCTCCTCTCGCGAACCTCAACTACGTCGCTTTCGGTCTAGGAAACAACACCTACGAGCACTATAACTCCATGGTCCGCAACGTTAACAAGGCTTTGGAGAAGCAAGGAGCTCACAGGATTGGCGAGGCTGGAGAAGGTGATGATGGCGCTGGCACTATGGAAGAAGACTTTTTGGCTTGGAAAGACCCCATGTGGGCTGCGTTGGCCGAGAAGATGGGTCTCGAAGAGCGTGAAGCTGTCTACGAGCCTATCTTTGGTATCGTTGAGCGCGAAGGTCTCACTAAGGATTCTCCCGAGGTGTACTTGGGTGAGCCCAACAAAATGCACCTCGAAGGGTCCGCCAAGGGCCCGTTCAATGCCCACAACCCGTACATCGCACCCATTGTCGAATCGAAAGAGCTATTCTCCGTCAAAGACAGGAACTGTCTTCACATGGAGGTTGACATTAGCGGTTCTAACCTGACCTACCAAACTGGTGATCACATCGCAATCTGGCCGACGAATGCGGGACACGAGGTTGATCTGTTCCTCGATATCCTGGAACTCGACGAAAAGAAAGATACTGTTATTAGCGTCAAGGCACTTGAGCCCACTGCCAAGGTCCCATTCCCTACTCCCACCACCTATGACGCCATCATTCGATATCATCTTGAGATTGGTGCTCCCGTATCTCGTCAATTCCTAGGCACCTTGGCCGCATTTGCCCCTGACGACGCTACCAAGGCAGAAATGGCTAAGCTAGGTAGCGACAAGGACTACTTCCAGGATAAGATCAGCAAGAATCACTACAACATCGCCAGAACTCTAGCTGTCGTCAGTGGTGGCAAGAAGTGGAATAACGTCCCGTTCTCGGCATTCATCGAAGGCCTTACTAAGCTTCAACCTCGTTACTACTCGATTTCGTCCTCGTCGGTAGTTCAACCCAAGAAGATATCTATCACCGCTGTCGTTGAGAACCAGTTGATCCCTGGCCGTACGGACGCCTTCAAGGGTGTAGCCACCAATTACCTGCTTGCTCTTAAACAGAAGCAAAATGGTGATCCTAACCCTGAGCCTTTCGGACTCACATATGAAATTCACGGACCGAGGAATAAGTACGATGGTATTCATGTCCCTGTACACGTGCGCCACTCAAACTTCAAGCTACCTTCGGACCCGTCCAAGCCCATTGTCCTCATCGGACCTGGCACCGGTGTTGCTCCATTCCGTGGATTCGTACAGGAACGCGCCAAGCAAGCCGATAATGGAGAGAATGTTGGTCGTACACTACTTTTCTTTGGCTGCCGAAAACGAACCGAGGATTTCATGTATGAGTCGGAATGGGAGGTATGTAAAATGCGATATCATAACCATTGCCACTGCTCACAGCTTTTATAGGAATACAAGAAATCCCTTGGTGATAAGTTCGAGATGATTACTGCGTTCTCGCGAGATGGGCCAAAGAAGGTATATGTGCAGCATCGACTCAAGGAGAGAGCGCAGGAAGTCAACGAATTACTCGAGAAGAAGGCATACATTTACGTATGTGGTGATGCCGCAAACATGGCTAGGGAGGTCAATACTGTGTTAGCTCAGATTATTGCGGAACAACGCGGTATTCCTGAGACGAAAGCAGAAGAGATCGTCAAGAATATGCGAGCTTCGAACCAATACCAGGTACGTATGATGGACAGCATATCCTGTTTTGCATCTGACCCTAGCCAACCCCTTGCCTTACCGACTTTTGGTACTCTGTTTTATATGATGCTAACAGCTATTCTAGGAGGATGTCTGGTCATAATAGCCGGTTTAAGATGGTGTGCTATAATGTGGCGTACTTTTTAATGCATAGCAAGGTGAGCGTTGCAGATAGACTTGCATAGATGAGGATTGCTGCTGGCCTTGCTTGGAGTCACGGAGGCGTGGGCTTTCATTGGCATGGCTTGCACGATGGCAGGGTCTTGGTTCGGGCATCAATGCGCGATGTAATACAGAGCTGTGCGTTGAATATTTCCGTAAATACATTCAATAGTAATGAATTCAATAGATTGAACACGATGCTTCATGTGAAGATACTTCATATCCTGGTGGCTTTACGGGCGTTATGCTTCATAAATCTCAAGGTGGGAAATAGTATAGTGCATCTCTTATTCATTGTAAGCCAGAGGCACCAGTGTGCTTGTATCCCCTACGAAGATTAGAACCATCTGTTCAGTGTTGAAGCGAAGATAACAAAAACATTTAACCTGCTATGATTTGTGCTGATACCTACGAAGTGGTCATGAATCAAAATAAATCCTATGATAGAATTGGGTTTCATTATTTGTCTCTAAGTTAGAGAATAGGGCAGATTGTAAAGGGATGCTGGTATACCACACGTCTTGCAGATGGTAGGGCCCAGGTCAGCTGCCTACTTTTTATGAATACCTATACAACCACAGGCGTGGTAGTTTCAACATTTCTTC
Source organism: Hypoxylon fuscum (assembly GCA_022578945.1). NCBI lineage: Eukaryota > Fungi > Ascomycota > Sordariomycetes > Xylariales > Hypoxylaceae > Hypoxylon > Hypoxylon fuscum. The sequence continues at coordinate 85,071 of MU399906.1, read as the reverse complement.
GCTGTGGTTCTATATAACTGTACATAGTTCTTCGTCTGGGACAAATCCGTTGCTAGGTTACTATGAGAGCTAATTATCTCTATGGCCAAAGTGCAACCAACTCGAGTAATATTTGAAACTAGTTAGAATTCGAACTTTTACTTCGCCCCTAACCACGTTTTCTCTAGTTAAATTCCAGGTATAAATATATTCAACGATATAAATTAATTGAGTAATAGGAGAATCTATATTTTCATATCTAGGTAGTTTAGAGTAAGAAGTCTAATAGTCAACCAAGAGATCTACCATTTTACCCTCCCCCTTTTCGAGCACAGACTGAAGCATAACGTCAGCGGCAAAATATTCAAAAATATTCAAATGGCTTTACTTATCGAATTGAATACTGCGCAACATCGGCGACAAATAAAATACTATGGGAAATATCATGGATCAGGTACATATCCATGGAGCCTCTCAATATTTAGATTACGTGGTTACAAGCTTACCGTATCTAAACTCGTAGTCATTCTGAAGCTTTAGGTCTACATTTATACTATAGGTACCTAGGTAACTATCATGCCTAAAAAATACCAAGTTCTAATTTCAAAATTTTCTTGATATGCTCCTTGCTACAAGGAGGTGATCGGAAACTGGGTAGCCAATAGCTTGCAAATATGGTTATTTTTCGAGCCAGGATGGAGAGTCAAAGGAAACAGGCTAACGAAGGCACGTCTTTCTACCTAGTTTCTCTTTATGTACCTATCATATGCATACATGCAAATCACTAGGTCATGCATCTAACTTTGTGATCTACACATCAATTAGAGTAATTGGGTGGACGAGATGAGGACTCCTATACTTCGAGGAGCCCTATGGAGACGATCATATCAAACCGATATATTGACTGAGCACCCCTATTTAAGAGTCTAGTGGCTCACCGATGACCAAGATAATTTGCAGCAACCAAATTCCATTTCAAAGAGCGAGCACGCATGCTATGTATAATATTCAAAGGATAACTCCACAATGTGTCCCGAATAGGGGACCGTGACTAACTGCACACCATTCCAAACAAGAATACATAAGGTGCCTATACAATGTCACAATGTCCCTAGAGTATGTAGGAGGTATATCGGTAGTCGAAGAACGTGCAAGGAAGTTGACACGCAGCGTGATCTGATGTAGTTGTCTTTGAGGTCTTTGAGAACACCGGAAAGCACACGGCTGAATCGTATTGCTACCTGCCAGTGTTGCCAATCACCACGATCAATATTAACTAGACACTGCCTTGATTCACATGGAAGTGGCGTGCCTACATGGGGACTTAATATACGTAGGTTGGTATGCCGTTGCTTATTCGTAAATACAGCCTTCCGCAATTTGCCTACATGAAGCTATGCCGATAGGTTCCTACTCAGACTAACGGCTTGTCGTAAGAGCGTCTATGCCCAGTTTAAACAAAGTTGATCTTGCATATTAAGATCTTGTATATCAGGGAAGGCACGTCGACACTTGCGTACGTATTCCACCTACATGTAGGTTTGTGTCTGGTAGATGGGTACATGTACTTATTTGATTTGCCTTTCTCTAAACCCTACTACGTGCCTTCCCTACGATATATCGTCTGTTAACTTCTAGAACGATGGTTCATTGGCGGCGATCAAGTTCAATGTTGATCAGAATCTCTATATAACTCAGATCTGTCTGTTTTACATCTTTACCACAACAAAACTTTCAACTAATTTCTTGGACCATTTTCTTGAAGCCTTGTTGCATATCGTATCTTTTACGTACCTCACTTGCTCTACTGTGACTTTACGTCACAGCTTTCGTCCGACAAGCATACCTTGTTCATCTTGGTTCATGTATCGTTGCACCTGCAAATCTAGGATATAGCGTGACTACTCTACCAGAGCAGCGGCAGCTACCCAAACTTTACCCATACCAAAGAGAAGTTACCGTATTGGTAAGTACAAGGCCGTCTCATCTTCCATCTGTCTTATATTCTTCCCTCCGTGCCACCGTTGTCTTCCTCTCCTCTTCTTCCTCACTTGGTTCTCAGCAGCATCAACTCATCCAGCACACACATCACCACAGTCTCTTCGTTTTCTATCTTGCTCTCTAGCTACTCTATCTTACTCGGGCCCGCTCGCTTACTCACAGTCGTCTTGGTACCAACAGCTTTTGGCATTACCAGCCAGAATTCTCAAGGTTTGGTCCTGTCTTTACCATCCCTGACCAATCTATCCGATGTGTATTCGACGGTTGTCAACACTAGTTGTTGTCACCTCAACAATCGTCTTCCCACCAACCCTAATCTTCATGCCCTACTATCTGCTCCCGCTTCGGTTATGACCCATTTGTTGTTTTTGACCCCATCATTTGAGGCTAACTACTCTTTTCCCAGGACATCTTCCGTCTACTAGACTTGATCAAGCCAACTCCTGTATCAGGTATGTATCCCACACTTTCTTTACTCGCGCAGTCGGTGATAAACCGTGGATCCCCATCTGGTCCTGTGTTTACACTGTTGGATGGCTTGTACATTTTTCCATTATTGCAACTTGTCCGTGTCACCTCCCTTCCCTCTACCCAACCCCAACTGGTATCATCAGTTCCTTTCAGTATATATTTTACCCTCTCCTACTTCCAGAGAAGCATAGGCTATCAGCGTATGACGCTACATTTTCATGCCAGAACTGCTGTTCTCTTTGCGGAAAACCGGAAACTTCATTTTATATATCAGCTCCTATCAACATCTTTGATCTCTTTCGTGCAGCACAGGATTTTTTGCTGCAGAATCATTGCTAACAATCCCTACGCAGGTACATAGCGCGATCACAATATGACTCCTCCCAACTCTGCACCCCAGCGTGGAGCTGCGAACTCCGGGGAGGCCACTCCCAACGCCAATGCCCAGGTTCCTGGAGCTCAGAATATCGGCAATGCCAGCGGCATCCAGGGCCACGGAATTGCTGATGTTAACATGAATGCTATGATGAACCAGTTCGGTGGTCTGGGCATCAATGGCCACCAGCCCATTCCGGGCATGGTCCCCGTGGCGACTCCCGATGGACGCATCGTCTACATTGCCGCCAACTACCCGGCTCACGGAATGGCGGCTGCTGGTATTCCTGCTTATGCGCAGGCCTCCGAGACCATCCCGGCTGCTTACGGAGCTCCGTACATCCCCTACACTGGATATAATCATCAGCTCATGCAACAGTCTGGCCTTGGCCCGTACACCCCTGCGCGCGTGAATGTTGCGCACGACCGCTCCGAGACTAGCTCTCGAGAAGTTCCTGGACTTGACATTCGCCGATCTTCTAATTCAACTAACGAGTCACTTCCTGCCACCCCTTTCTTTGGAAGTATGATCTCTCGAGACCAGGGAGCACGCATCGCTGTCTTCGACAGATCCACCTACAACACTCCCTCCCCCCAACAGATTTTGGTGGCTGATGATGAAGGCGATGCCAAGCGCCAGGAAGAGCGTCGAGCACAGCTTGTAGCAGAGGGCTTGACTGAGCTCGACCCCAAGATCCCTGCTGCAATTCCCGCCATCTTCACTGACCGTGTGAAGACACTAGAGCAGAGTCTGGATACCAAGCAGCCTGGCAACCGCAATGTCTACATTCGTGGTCTTCATCCCACCACAGATGATGATCTACTGCTGAAGTATGCCGAGCGTTTCGGTCCTGTCGAGTCGTCCAAAGCTATCATTGAAGGTTCTACGGGTGCTTGTAAGGGGTAAGTTACTTTCCCATGCTTAGGCTCGTTTGCCATATACGTATTTACTGACGAAAAAAATTAGCTTCGGCTTTGCGAAGTTCTACGACGTGCGCGACGCTGAGAACTGCATCCGCGGATTCTTTTCTCGAGGATACGAAGCTACGTTCGCTAGGGTACGTGGTCCTGGTCCTGGTCTTGATTCTTTCCCTGCCGTCCCCCTTCGCCGTGACGCAAACGCGTTCTGCCATAATCCACAATGTCTCAACTTTGTTCTCCTTGGTAACCGTTACTGTACTGACTGTCAACCCTCCTTGCAACAGGAGTCGTTCAATGCTCGACTGCGACGAGCTGGTGATGAAAGCTCTACCAACTTGTACCTCTCTAACTTGCCCAAGAGCTGGGGCGAGCAGGAAATCCAGACCATCTTCTCACATTACAATATCATGTCCTGCAAGGTCCTTCGGGACAACATTGGCAATAGCCGTGGTGTTGGTTTCGCTCGGTGAGTTTATTTCTGACACCATATTCCTACAAGTTTGTATAGACTTCTAATACTGCGCACAGTTTCGAGAGCCGTGAGATTTGTGAGGAGATTATTGAGAACTTTTCAGGTCGACGCTTTGGAGACATGAGAGGTGATGAGACCACACTTCAGATTCGTTATTCGGACACTCCCCAGCAGAAGGAGATGAAGCAGGTTTGTGCTTCCCGCCGCCAGTACCGTACCAACGAGTACAATGTCAGTGCGTACGGCACTTCCCTGGTGGGGATGCACCCAAACAATGGTCGTGGCAAAGGGTATGTTATATACTCGCATTGCTAAATGTACCTTGGCTAACTTGCAATTCACTAGTGACTCTCAGGGCAGCGATGGCAGCGGCAGCGGCGGTGACGCACGCGCAAGCGAGTATGTGTCCGAGACCACACCCAAGAACCCTAGCTATTGCCATCCATGCCTTGAGCGCCGCAAAACAACGTAAGGAAAAGAAGCAACTGACGTATTATAGGCCGGTGAAACCACGACACGGTTCTTGCGGCGATGCTGTCGAAATCCGTGTGGAGTCTCCTCTGGTTGTTCACGGCAGTAACCCGTCGTCTCCGGTGAAGCAAGAGAAGGCGTAGTTTGACGGTATACCCCCTATGGCATCATCTACCTTGTTCTGCGTCACCCCTGTATCTCCATCATTTTGGAGGATACCTTAATTTCGTGGAATTGCCCCTGATGATGATGATGATGATGGTCACTTTGCAGATTTGAGTTTGAGGGTTTTGTTCGGTTTCTTTAAATTCACCTCCCCCGGGGAGTTTGAGAGACGAGTCGGCATGTCCACTACATACCATTATGGCGGTTATTGATGGATGATACGAGAACAACCTTAGTGTGTTTGTGTGTGGCACGTTGGACCTTCTCATTTTTACCAATACAACTTTTTAACTTTTTGTTATGCCTCGTCTTACTTTTAATGCTCCTTTACCTGACAAAGTAGACCTGGTGGTTTAAGACAAGTACAGAAGTGTTAATATAAAATCTTTGCACTTACGTAACTCGCCCTTTGACGTGACAGGTGGCCTTTCCCAAGTATAATGGCGCCGTTGATTGTTTCAATGGTGTACGATGAAGTTATGAAACTGGCAAACATATAGAATTGTCATGCTATTTACAGGTTAAATTCGTTCCAGACTCGGTCAAGGTATTATATTAAGGGGTATCAAATAACTTTGCCTAGCCTAACACACCTACCTGCTTGCTCATGTCTCGGTGCTAATTGAGAGACTCTTCATGCCTATCCCCGAGGGGTCAGCCTCTGGATCATGTTTGCTCATCTCTGGTTCGTCTGCTTTTATGTTATCTCCATTCACCTCATCGGCGTCTCCATCTTCACCTTCGGTGTTGTCGTCGTCGTCTTCGTCTTCGTCTTCCTCATCTGTGAGTCTCTCATCATACTCTTCTCCCGAATGTTCCCCCCGTGTCGCCTGTTGCTCCCTGATAGCGGCCTCTAGGTCCTTGAGAGCCTTCTTGGAAAAGCCTGACGCCTCGACCGCAGCATCGAGCCGCTTGGCCCCGTCTTTGCCTACCGTCTTCTTGGCATCTTTGAAGAAGGGCCCAGGCTGGCTGCTGACAAAGTGGAAGCGGCGCTCGAAGAAGCGCTTGACGCAGTTGACATCGCGGTCGAAGTACATCTCGGCGTTCTGGTGGTCCATGGATACCATCTGCGGGAAGTCGATCACGATGGGCGTGACGCTGAGCGTTTCCTCCTCTTCTCCTGTTGTTGCCTCTGCATCTTCCTTGCCCTTGGCGGAGGGTTCCGTCTTCTTTTCCTCCTTGATCAGTATGTTGAACTCGTTGAAGTCGCCGTGGATCAGGCCGTGGCGCGCCAGCCGCAGGATCATGGAGATTAACTCCCCGTACAGGGCGGCGGGGTCGGGCACGGCGGAGATCTGACGTAGGGGGAAGGCGTCGACGAGGTGCATGAGGACGGTATGGCGGCTCTGGGCGATGGGCTCGGGGACGGGGAAGCCCTCGTCGTGCAGGGCGCGCATAAAGGCGTACTCCTTCTCGGCGGCGAGGCGGGAGAGGTACATCCAGCTGCCGCCGTGGCGCTTGCGCAGGTAGTCGCGGTTGGCCTTGACGGTGCGGAAGGAGATGCGGCCGAGGCGGTGGATCTTGAGGACGCGCTGGACGCCCCGGTCGTCGGCGACGGCGAGGATGTCGCTCTCCTTGCCGACGCCGATGCGGCTGCCGACGCTGTACACCTCCTTCCGGCTCGCGTACGTGTGCAGGGCCAGGTAGTCGAGCCCGCCGTACGTGAGCCGGTACCCGTCGTACTTGGCCTCCTTGAGCCGCGCGATCAGGCCCACCTTGGCCAGCGCCGAGATGGACTTGTGGACGCGGCTGGCGCCGCCGCGCAGCTTGGAGATGGACTCGATGAGGGGCGTCGGGATCACTTCGTGGTTCTTGCTGCCGATCTCGCACTGCGCGGGAGGGTTTTTGGGTCAGCCGAAGAGAAAAGGGAGCAGGTTTCATGGGGAGTATAAGATATAAGAAGAAAAGGAGGGTCGGAAGAGAGAAGGGGGGCTCATACGGCTGTTAGGACTCGCCAGTCCTCTGCTGTGAGATGGCGCATGGCCTTCGTGTCGAGCTTCATGGTGACGACTCTCTGCTCTCTTTTAGGTGAGGTGGTATAATCTTGGTATAGATGGACCTTCTCAATGGTGTTTTGAGGTTGTTAGACAGGCAAGACAACGATTGATACTTGTTAGGTGATCTTAGGTAGGGTAGAAATGGAAGAGGCAAGTAAGTGAACCTCTTATAAGAAACTCAGGCAGTGGGATAGTGGGATGTGTAACAACCCCACCAAAAATCAACCCAAAAATTGAAGGGTCTATATATCTTATCAATGATAAGATAAGAACTCAATAAATCATATTATGAAACAATCCAGCTTATGAATAAAAAAGTATCGTATCTCCATTACATACATAACACATTATGGAAGATATTTGACCAATATAGTTTCACAAAATTAACACTACACTATGAGTTTTTTTAAAACTTACCTACCTACCTACCTAGGCATCTAGATGTTTTTGAAAAGGTCGAGCTATGATGGTTTATAACTTTTCTCCTTAAATTCATGAGAGAGAGAGAGAGGGTTAGGTACAAGGTACCTAGATAAGCTGAAACATGGAAACATGGATGTGATTAAGTGACAGCGACCAGGAGAGAGCGGCTAGTCTGAAACGACATCAGCTTCGATTGACTTGACTCTTCTTTTCGTTCAAAATTCAAGCGTATTCACATTGGTATGGATCCAGCAATAGAGGACCGAGTGATAGGACGCCGAGATTAAATAAACGAACCCCAAAATCCAAGAACAAATTGAGAATGAGAGAAGGAAGCGAGATGGCGCGATGCAAGGCGTGTGCCAGCCTAACGGCAGACGAGTTGAGGAGTCATCAAACCCTTTTCCATCCTAGCTTGCGTTCTCTCCGGGATTCTGCGGCTACGGGCTGCGACTTGTGTCTGCTATGTTGGACATCTGTTCAGCGAAAAGAGGGAGCAGACAATATCAACGCCGTGCTCGCGGGCAGGTTCCCCAAGTCTCACGAATACGGGGGACAGCCCCTGCGTGATGAGCGGGTGTGGCTGACAGGGTGGTTCTCCGAAGAGTTCCGCAGACCCAAACAGGAAACAGCCGGCATCACCAAGGTCGGCCAGTCTATATCCCGGAAGGGTAGTGAGGATAAGGGTAGTATGGTATACTTGGACTGCGGATTTGCGGAGGACTCAGAGATGACCATCAGCAATCCGGTATTAAGTAGCCAGCTAAGCGTATTTGCGGATCCAGGTACGCCTTCCAATCACCACCTACCTAAAATTCCCTCGCCTCGCTTCCTGCGCTGACAGTGATAGGAACCCCCGCTGCGTCTCGTTTCAGTGAACGCTTGTTCACAAGAAATAGGAATGCGGACGGGCATGTTGAGTTTGCCCGTGTCTTGCTTGATGGATGTCTGAAACGCCATCCGGAATGTAGAGCTGCAGATACAAACGAACATCCTGAGATGCCCACGCGAGTCCTCGACATTGGTCGCTCTCCTGGCTCCACGAGACTCGTGCAGACACGCTATCTGAAGTTACGTGAGCCTTATGTGGTGCTGTCATATTGCTGGGGACAGGTCACGCCGCACACGACAATGTTAAGAGACGATAACATCTCATCTCTACTAGAATTCATCGACGAGGAAGCCTTGACGACGACGCACCGGGAGTGCATCGCTATTGCTCGTCAGTTAGGTATCCGTTACGTCTGGATCGACGCACTATGTATCATTCAGGGGAATTACGCAGACTGGGACTACGAATCTAAAAGAATGGCCCAAGTGTACGGCAATGCTACGCTCAGCATCATCGCAGGGCGGGCAGCGGACAGCCACACTGGCTTCACCGTGAACAAGATCAAGCAGATAGTGCCGCCCGCCGCAATATCTTTAGGTGACAATATGGGGGATATATTTCTCTCGCTACCCCGTTCGATGTCGGAAGGTCCTGTCAGCAAACGAGGCTGGTGCTTCCAGGAGAAGGTGCTGAGCAGACGCACTTTTTGTTTCGCAGAGGAGCAAGTCTACTTCTCGTGCCAGCGATCCCGGCTCTGGGAAGACGGCAACCTGACCATGCAGGACTCGTCGCAGTTGCAGATCGGATCGTTCCCGAGCCCACCAGAAGATATCGACATCAACACTGGCGCAAGACAACAAGAGGAACGGGATCGGTTGCGCACCCAGATGCTACACCTGTGGTACAGCAAAATACTCTCGGAATACACGATTCGAAAACTGACTAATCCGCACGACATCTTCGCTGCGGTTAGTAGTATTGCCCAATTAGCACGAAATACGATCAGATCCCGGTACCTCGCCGGTATATGGGAGGTTGATATAGTCCGTGGCTTGTTGTGGTGTACCGGGTACTCTGTCTATGCGGATGCCACTATTGCACCCGCCGATTTCAAAATAAAGCCCAAGAAGCTTTTTAACGACGATCGAGCACCGTCGTGGTCGGTGAGTACCTCCTTTTCCTCATGCATAACCTGTATCGTCATGACGAGAAAAGTCTCGAGCATTTCATTATTTCTTCAGCAAACATATCGAGAAAATAAGTTGAAAAGGCATCAAACAAGCCCATATACGTCGTCATCTAGATAATTGGCTGAACTCCAAACTAATCATCTTCCTATATGTAGTGGGCCTCCATTCAGGGTCATATCTACATGCAACCAATTTACATTCGACAGGAACAGAGGTTTGAAGACCCTTCTAATGTCCTCATCCGACCCTTGCCTAATGATACAACGACGCCCCAGACCCCTGATCCAAGGTGGACTTCGCTCGCAGATCCAGGATGTGACGCAGACGTCCTGCAGATGGAAACCTGTGAGCTCGCCTTCCTCGGCCGTCCCAAGCGTGTGCGCTACTATATTGTCTCCTCGCGAGCCGAACTATCCGACTTTCCAAGGACTGGCGGGCCCTTGAGCCGCCGCTCCCTCACGGAACATGGGTTCCTAGCGCTGCTCCAGCCTGCCGAGGCAGAGCACGAGGCACTCGATGAGCTCGGGCTCCCTCGTGCTCAAAATTTCGCCATTGCCTGTTTCGACGTAGCCGAGGATCGTAACGGTGTAGATGACTGCTGGTATTTGCCTCTCCTGAGAGACAAACGCGAGGGCTTGCTATTGCACAAGGATCCGAAAGATGGGAAGTTTCGCCGCCTAGGCCTTGTCGCGTTGGCGAAGGAGCAGGTACGTCTTTTTTCATCTTCTTCTATCTACAGGTGTGTGCATATGCGAGTGTGTATGTATGAGGGCGGGCGGGCGGGCGAGTATGTGAAAGTGAAAATGTGTTCACCCCACCCCCTCCCTCTTTCCAAGCACATGTTGCTTGGTTGGGAAGCATATCACGCTCGAGAACCAAATTTTGCCATCAACATACATACCTACGTAACCCTCATCTTTACCTAGCGATGACAAACGCTAACTCTTTACTACCAAGTTTCTTCCATGGCTGGTCTCTGGAGCCGAGGAAGAAGTCCATTTAGTCTGAGCATTTGTCTATATAAGCGTATCATCGTACAGTAAGCTTCTATATCAGCCAGTCTTTCCCTTGTGTAAACGTGAAAAATGGGATGTATTTCATGCTCGTGGGCATATTCTAGAACTATAGTATGTATATGCTCGCCAATCTGTACCCGTTTCTATCAAGAATCAACACGTGGACTTAAGCTAATGAACGATGCTGCAGCCTGAATCGTTCGTGTTCATAGCCGTCTGATGAACTCGGAGTTTCAGGTATTAATGTCGTGATATGATTACCCCTTAATACCAAGTATCCTCCTTAATAGCGTTTGCGTTATCTACCGAACGGTCAGAAGACTACAGTACTAGGGAAATACTATTTCAATAGTACCTCGCTTTTAATAGCCACTAGTCATTTCAGAAGCTTATTGACTGATAGATTGTTAAGAATCTGGCGTACTTATTGCCATGACTCCAACTATGCGCACCTGCTGACTACCACTACTGTTGATGATAACCCACGAACATCATGGCTTGTTGGACTGTCCGATCCCGCAATCACTACCCGAGGCTCATCCTATTTCTACGAATTTCTACGAACAAGTTAAACTGGCGACCGAAGTGTCACACCGAATCACCAACTGGTTCCGAATTTTCCTCGACCCGGCCATGCTGCATTGCATGAACACTGCGACTGTTGCCCCATGGCACATCAACAACGCCAGAAGTTAACTTGTTTATTCATAAATGGGCATTCGTCTCTTGCATCGCCCTACATAGAGTTAGCGTAATAAACGTATCAAGCTTTTCATACGGATTACAGTCGTTCTGCTGTATATGAACTCATAGAGCTGAACATGCATGCAACGACGTAGTGGGCCAGAGAGGTCAATCTATTGGCTCAGCACATATTCTGGAATGTTCACCGAGACTCAGCCGCACTACATCATACTTGGCAGAATAGTTTGGTTCAGTTTTATCTAAAACTTGGACGCCTGCATCGAATATGAAGTATAACTTATAATCGATCATACCTAGGTACTTGCTAATGCCTTGAGTGGGCGGGGAATCATGACGAAACTAAAGCCTGACCTTTTTCAAGAGCTCCAGGAGAGGCATTTCAGATACCCCTGCAATTTCAAGTCAGCTGATATTCAGATCATCGAAGTAGACGGTTTCGAGGTGGCTGGCCATAAAAAGGGCAGGTGTAACAACTAGCTGACGAGTCTCTAGGCGGATATGCCAACGGCTCGATCGTTCGTAGTCAAGCCGGACGAATTAGAGGCTTGGCTTAAGAAGGTACTTGACCATCTTCATAATCTAGGTTGTCTTGATAATTATTAAGGATTTAAAGAACCAAACCGATGCCAGGAATGGCACTAACCAGCGGAGACACAAGTTAAATGTGATGTAAGGTCGTCGCATCCGATAAAACGAAGGTTATCGTAGATCTGACCTGAAGAACCTTAGCCTCGGGTATCGCAAACAGGGGGAGAAATTCGAGTATACGATGTACGGTTGGGAGTTGACTCCTAATGATATATCAGCAAGCCCGCCAATTATCTCTTTACCCCTTTCCGAAGAGCATTATCGACTCGCGTGCCGAAATCTTCGATTACCTACCATCACATCTTTACTATTAACACGAGGTGCAAGACCTCTAAGAGGTCACTTTCAAGTCGGAAGAATGTCCTCTGATGGGGAGGATACGGTCTACGGTACCTATTGAGAGTTACAAAACCTGTACAACGAGTGGTGCTGATTGCTAATGTAAGGTATAACCATGAGCTCTTTCAGTAGTCTTCTAATCGGCATCAAAGTGAGCGTGTCGATGTCATACTGTCCGTCTACAGGTTCCATCAACGCCATACTGCTAGGGAGTGGCACACCTGAGGGATTTGCTTGGTTGCAGAAGGACTTGGAGCATCTGGCGACGTTAGCCGACAATCCATTTCTTGTGCCCATATTGATCTGTCAACGTCTCACCGAGGCTATATACGCATCCATAGACGCCAACTTCGACCGGTTGCATCAGGTGGAGATTAGGAGCGGACAAACAGGCATCATGATGTTTGGCGAAAATGGGATGCCCATGCCTCGAGGCAACTGTGAGGATCCCAAGTTATCGATTGCTGTCCTTGGCATCGCTCAGCAGGCACTAGCCGTCGAAGCCTATATCCGGGGCCATATTCTGACTGTTGGCTCAGTCAAGAGTGAGCTTTTAGCATTTCCATGGCAGCAGTTTACGTCCATGGATCATGACCATGTTCAGGAGCAGAATGAACTCATTGCCAAACAGCTGGACGTTCTAAGCCGGACTCTGGACTTCGCTCTTCTCCGGGTTGACCATTTAAAGCAACGAGCAAATGTCCAGTCAACCGCGGTGAGTTATTTTGAAAGCCTTCACCTCCAAGCAGAACAACCCTTCGACTACAGGGGGTATCACTAATGCGCCTATAGATCACCAACTTACTCGCTCAGCGCAATAACGAGACAAATCACAAGCTAGCCGAGTCTAGCACGAGCATCGCTCACGACACAAAGCGGGACAGCTCGGCTATGAAATCCATTGCTATCTTGACAATGATCTTCCTTCCTGCTACATTTACAGCTGTGAGTTCTGCAATCCTAAGTTTGCGTCAAGATCATTAGCAATGTGACTGACAACGTATCTTGGCGGAAGACATACTTCAGCACTCCGGCAATGGTGGCGTTGGAACTATCGCAAGGTGTCTATTGGACCGTGACTGTACCTCTAACGCTCGCTGTTGTGCTTGCGTGGCGCTTTTTCTTCTATTTTTGGGCCAAACTCAACATTTTGCCTCTTCGAATAGGAAATTGGGTAGCCCCTTAGAAACCAGCAAGTTACACGAAACACGCATGCCCACCAAAATTTACGATTCTAATATGGCCGTCCTCCTTGTGATATACCGTGCAATAAATTATCTATCCTGGTTCAAGGCGGGCTTGTGTATAGATTATTGTTGGTTTGGGATATGTCTTAGTAATACTGTCTTTAGTAGGTTCTCCTGAACTAACTCTAACTAAAAGGAAAAGGTGTAAGCACGTAATCCAGAAACATTCAAAGAATCAAGTAATGCATACTTCATGACTACATAAAGGTTGCTTGTCATCCTCCATTATTCTGTTGTGATTAAGCGCCTAGGTCAGGCCAGTATGTGACAAAGACCGTGTCTCTTATAAGCCAGGACAATTCCATTGTTAGTGTACAATGCCTCGATATCTAGTTGTTATCTTAATAAAATACGATCCCAGCGAGCCCTAACTGGTACTCAGTTTCTGAACAAGTTGACTGACTTGGATCAGCCAATTACAATCAAACTGTAATCTGATTTGGACGTCAGCATAAGAATGATCACGTCGCACGTTGTCTGCCTCAACCAATTCATCATGCATACGAAAGTATTATTCAGTAAAAACGGCAGTATCTTAGGCAAAATTCCCATCAAGATGAATGCGACCCCGGATACCCCTCGCCACCGCAGAGGTAGCGATGCTAGTCTTGGTAGTAGTGCAGGCACTGAATACCATTCCGCTCGTAGCGTACGAAGCAGCAGGTCTTACGAAGATCTCCAAGTCGACGACATTCCAGCATCTAGATCTCGACAGGTTCAAACTGCTGCGATCGAAGAGTACCGGGAACATGCTAGGTCGTCACGAGCTGCTCGAGATAGTGGGAGGCGTAATGAACATCGAGATACACGTGGACGCAGAACTGGTAGATCGCATACCACTAGACCCCGAGGAGAAAGAGCTGGTTCCCCTTGCCGAAATACAGCTGATTCCACAGATGACTCTGATCGCGGATACCTGTTACGAAGGTACCTTGAATCAAGTGATGACGGTGATGTTTACGAAGGTAAAGTCATCCCCGAAAACCAGACATTTTTCCCAACACCTAAGATCACTTTCTTGATCGACCAGCCGGAAAACCTCGTTTGCCAAATCTGCCTGGAGACACCCCTTGAAATGGACTTCGCAAAAACGAAGCCTTCCGAGACCAGCCCTGCCATTCTACCCTGTGGCCACGTTGCGTGCAAAGGCTGCATGAATCTTTGGGTCAAACAGCACAAGTCTTGCCCCTTCTGTCGCGAGAAGATGAAGCATCATGGCTGCCGCCATACCGTCAACCCTGTACTGATTACCTTTGACACCGTTCACACACTTCCCAAGACTTTGCCTAGGGGCGGCGTTATCTCTCGTAGATGTGCCGATTGTGTTGAAGAGAAAAACCGAGACGTTTTGATGAGCTCCTGGAGGCAATGCGCTAAGAAGTATAGGGAGGTGCGTCAGGGAGCGGAAGCCAAAGGCTTAGATGAGGCCGTTAGGGAAATGAAAGAGATAGAAAATGTTATAGAGGAGAAAGCTGCTGATGAAGCCCTCCGCAGGATAACGGAACGGAGAAGGGAATGGTAAGGAGTGTTCCCTTGCATACAAGGAACACAGACACAAGACCATTTCAAACAATTTCCTTTGGGCGTTCTTCTTAGCCTGTTATTCTCCTGAATAGGCACATGTATTCTACTTGTTTGTATGTTTAGCTGTAAAGTACTATTCGGTCATGGGGGCTTTCATTATTTTCTGGCATTTCCATTTCCTGTGGACAGGCACATAATGTCTAACTAGATATAATGATAATGTTTAATGTTTAATGTTTAATGTTTAATGTTTAATGTTTAATGTTTAATGTTTAATGTTTACTATTAAATCTACTTCCCTGCCATCTTTACCCGGAAAGCGCGAGCGCATATTTTCCAACCCGGGATAATCACCATTCCCGTTGAAATCGAGCTTGAGATGGCTAAACTGATTCATCATAGTGCGCTCGTGTTCTTCGTCAAGTAGTAGGTAGCCGAAGCACCTGGTTGCTAGTTCTTCTTGGCAAGCTTCTTGAAGGCGACCGAAGGCACGGCATTCGCAGCTGAACGGCTCCGAATAATTGTAAAAGGCGCTCATTACATGTACTGGGATGTCATCGACGTACTCTCCGGGATTTATCCAATCATCGTCGTAGAGAAATCTAAACTACAACGAGGTTAGTTTGCAACTTTCTGCGTATATTCGCACTTGGTGTCACCCACTAGCTTTAATGCATAGACTTTCTCCTGAATTTAAAGACATATGAGTGAAGGCCTTCTCCGATGTATTCGAGGAACTCGATTTTCTGCGACCCGTCAAACACAAATGGCTTCAGCTTGGGACCGTCGCAGCGAGGCAGCGGCACTAAATCAGTAGCAGACTTGGGCCAATCTGGATACATGGTGGAGCTGAAAAAAAAGTCGGGAGTTTGATAAAAGAAGAGGAACATGTTGAGGCTGGTGCTCGGTTTCCTTTAAATAAAGCAATTTTTTATTAGCATATTAATACTTAGAATATGAATGAAGGGTATTTGATATAGACAAGAGACACGTTTGGGAGATTTCATTACTAAGCTGGGATGGCAGAGTCAAAGACTTCAGCCACCTTAGCCACTTCTCGGGGCTCTCTACATACCTACAGGCTACATGTAGTAGTCATTTCAGACATTAAATCAGATCTCTAGGCAAACTAGCAACATTATTTCATCCATAAACAAGTTTAATCTATTACTGAGATTCAGATGGTTATAAAATGATGCACGGGTAGTCTGATATTTTCCGCCAAAACAGACTAACAGTGGCACAAAGGTGTTTTGCATTCATGTTGCTACATCTACATGGGTACTTACATACATAGGTAACCAACCAACTACCTATTGTAATGGATATTAAAAATATAACCAGCACACTATCAGGCAGAGTGACGCAGCGTCTGCTACTCATCTTTCAACTTTGAATAACTGCAGCGCCTAACGAGTTGCGACTTTGATGATTTGTGTTCATCTCGCATTAACATACATACCTGAGTTGTTAGGTAGATACCAGGTACATATATACTAATGGCAGCAAGGCACGGCTTGAAGCGGCTTATACAGGGCTTAAATCCATATATGTATCTGGTCAATTTTTGAATAGAATTTAGATAACTACTTCATTGTGGTGACTAGTGACATCTTTACTCAGAAGCGCCGAAACATCTTTGCCATGGCCTCGTACATTGCCCTCGTACGAGACGCTACATTACTAGATGCCTAACCACCTACACGTTGAGATACTTCCGTATGTGCTATCATGTTCTTGTGCTACCCTGGCCACACTAATATGACTTGCTCTTGATCGTCCGACCAGCCGACGTGGTCCCTTGCCTCTGTGCATACAGCAGATATCCAAATACAGCCGCAGCCAACGTCCCCAGGATGAAGAAATTGTCTGTCAAAAATTAGCATGGGCGATGCCCACGTAGTAAAAATCCTCTCAGATGCGAGTGGACAATGCGCAGCTAGACTTACGAATTGCGAAACCAAGCGTGCCCTCAACAAAGTTTACAAGAGCCTGGAATAGGCCAATGATTGAGTTGAGAATCAATTGGAAGAAATGGATGACGGCCGCGAAGAGGCCTTGGATCACTTCCACGATTGACTGGAAAAAGTGGCCAACTCCGGCTGCGATACCCATAGTGATTTTTGTTGGTTTAATGAGCTATATTGTTGATAGATATTCTCACACGTATGCGTCTATGAGTCCTGTTTAGAATGAGTCGTAGGTGTTGTTTAGGTGTTGTTGAAGAATGTGGCTTGATCCCTTATGGAGCAGGACGGGGTCGGACTAGTTTTTGTACTTGAACAATTATTTGCAAGCAGCCGCCACAAGGTGAGCTACGTCAGAGACATTGGAATTAATTGAAGTAGTACCAAAACATCCCGGAATTGGCAGACAAAGAAGCTGGATTAATTGGTGTGGTATTGCGCAAATCGTGATCTAGGACAGCTGTGACGCGGGTCTTCGCGAGCTTTCACGCTGAAGACGCAAAAGTCATGACGTCAACATACCCAGTTGGGAAATACGTCTCTGACTTCGCCATTTGATTGGCTCAATTCAAGCCCCATAAATCATGCAACGGTCTATGTTGGTCCAAATGACCAAAACCGCCAAAGCGACAAAACCATGGACATGAAGAAACGCCACAGACCCACTTTTATATGACCCCTATATTTATAGGGGGTTCAGCCCCTGAAAGCGCTGGAGTTTCCAGGGGGCTATAGGGTATGCTCCCCTATAACTTATAGGGGGTCCGATTAACCTACTTTTATATAACCTCCCCCCTGTATTTTATAGGGGGCCCAGCACCTGAAGCCCCTATAATTCTAGTGGTGTTATAGCGCATGTCCACTATAACTTATAGCGACTGAGAAATTCAGCTGCCGCCACCTGGCTTGCTACGAATTATGAAATACCTATCTTATTTAATACCTACCTAGGTAGGTAGGGAGGTTAGGGAGGTTAGGGTGGCTACCTAGGGTAATTAGGGTCGGTAGGGTTTGGTTAGAATTAGGGTTATGGATAGAAATAGGGTTATTTGTGTTTATATTCTGGTTAGGGTTGTTGGCCTTAAAGGGTGTCACGTGATGTCGCTATAAATTACAGTGGACATACGCTATAAGCCACTGAAATTCCAGCGCTTTCAGGGGATAGGCTCCCTATAAAATACAGGGCATAAAAGTGGGTCGGCTAAGCCCTCTATAAAGTTATAGGGGAGCATGCGCTATAGCCCACTAGGATTATAAGGGCTTCAGGGGCTAACCCCCTATAAATATAGGGGTCATATAAAAGTGGGTCTGTGGCGTTTCTTCATGTCCATGGTTTTGTCGCTTTGGCGGTTTTGGTCATATGGACCATAGTCCGGCTGAAGTTCGTCTTGTGTACCTAGGTACCTAGGTACATGTAGTCATTGAAGTTGATTTCTCCTGACAGAAACACTCTCCGTCCATGCCTTTACCTCCTAAAGAACCAAACATGAGTACGGGGACTCAGAGCCTACATAGAGAAAATTAACCCCCATTTTACTTTGGACTTCTGTAGGGAGACACTTCATATCCTTACTAGATTACTCCATCTCTAAATGGCTTATTCTGGAGAGGGCAAATGATGTTAGAGGGAGGAACAATGCCAGCTAGGTAAGCTTGGACATGAGCAAAATAGCAGGGCGAGCCTCCTTGCTGAGCGACCGTGTGCTACATTATGCCATTAAATTAGCCCATCTTTTAAAATTAACCTGCTTCAATGCTTGCCCCGACAGCTTCTTGTGTCAATACGACGGAACCTGGGAACCCTTTGGACATTCTTCGTGCACTAGATGCCAAGTTAAACGAACGAATCTATATTATGGGGTAAGCACAATCAAGCTATGAGTCAACATACCTAGCAATAGGAGTGATAGGATCGATAGTGTTGCTGGCGAAAAGGATAGGGAACGTAGTACTGTTGCTAGATGGAGGGAGGGGGCCTAGTTTTATAATTGATTAGAAAACCCAGGGAAAGAGACAGGGAAAGTCGGGATTTCTGAACTATGAGGACGACAAATAGGGGGAATCTACCTTGATAGATCATACTATCAGGCAGGTTGGGTCGGAATCCTCTGCATGCAATAGTGTCGCCACCAATGGGATAGATATCCCCGACATAGCGGCTCTCAGCTGTTGTATACTCAACGTATTCCTTCCACTCTCCAATAGTGACGACCTTGTTCCTCGTATAAGTGTCTGCGCACTTGATCATATTGCTAGCGTCAGAAAACCCTCCAAACCTTTGCACCACACCACCCAGCCCAGTAGCGTTGCCCCTTTCGAACTCGGAGAGAACGTCGGCTAATTGCGGAAAGGAAATAAGAGGTTCATATCCGGCGCTAAGTATGAGAGCTTTCAAATCGGAGGATGTCGCTAATGTTGGAATGCTGTTGGTGTCAACCCCGGAGAGTGGGACGGGTTCGTGCTCTAACTGCGAGATGATGTTGTCAAGACGACAGGTTATGTTCTCTGGTGAAGGTCCCCAGAACGAGCAGTTGCCAGAACCGGCCTCATGGCAGAAACTGGCGAAAGAAGCGACCATTTCATCGTCTTGCGCAATGTTTGATCTCCAGTTATTGGTGTAGTACTCTTCAGCATCGACAACACCATCAAGAATCAATCGGCCGATTCTTTCCGGGAACATAACGGCAAAGGTCGTACCGATCACCGTACCGTAGCTGAGGCCATAGTACCACAACTTCGCATCGGCCCTTGGTTTCCCACTTGATTCTGCCTCTGCCTCGATGTAGGTGATGATATCACGAGTCACCGCCGGTGTTGTCACATAGTAACTGTAAGGAGATTTTTCTTGGACGGCATGATTGCACCATTCTCCAATGATTGAGGTTGCGTAATATTGCGTTTCCAAGACGGTTGAAGACGTGTTGGTGCTGCCAGATCTATGGATCCTGGTGAACGCTGCTTTTGCTTCGACATTGCCAGAGAAACAGTCAAGGGCCAGTCCGCTGTTATTCACACCTCGTGGGTCGAATGACACAAAGTTGTATTGTTCGCCGAATATTTTTCCAGCGTCCGAACGGTATGAGATCAATGTATCTATTCCAGAACCGCCAGGCCCTCCTTTAACACGCTCGGAAGTTAGATGATAGTGACTTGACCGATTAAGCACATATTAATAGCGCAGGGAACGAACCTGGGTTTATAATAATGCTCTTCGAGTCTCCAGTCGCATTTTGGCCAGCCAATTTTATGAATGCGATACCGATAGTTCCGAGACTGGTATTGGAGTAATCGATTGGGACCTCTAGTTTCGAGCACGTGAAGTAGTCAAAACATGGAACCCATTTCAGAATGGGAGATGCTTCGATCTAATTATTTGTCAGAACCTCGCAGAGCAAGCTGAATAAGTGATTTGTGTTTCAAGACAATGTACCCTCTCAAATCCATATGCCATATCACCATGACCAACAACGGTAGCCAAAGCTGCCGACGCAACTCCAAGATAGATTGGAATAAGAGCTGAATAAAACATCATTTCGATTTGGCGTGTATAGATGTTAGTAGAAGGACTGAGGTTTCTAACTCAAGGGTGTATGTAAGACAGCCTAAGAGGCAAAAGAGTCGGCCCAATGTTCACACTTGACTCTGGTAACACAGTTGTGACTAGAGTTCCTAGGAATTTTTCATGAGCTTGGTGCATTTTATACTTTTCACTCATATAAACAATTTTGGCGTATTTCTCTTCTGCAGAAATCGTGAATCGTGATCATGAATTGAGTCCATTTTGACGCTTCGTATAACACAGTGCTAACAGCAATTCTTACCGACATCCGAAAAAACGTAGCGAGCGTTCTTTTAAGTAGCATTAGGTTGTTGCCTAGCACTGCTATACTTGGAAAAACTTGTGACTACTTATTGTAGCTTTAATAAATACCTCTCAACTATAAATCTACATGCATCTTTGGATACTGTATTGTAGTCTTAGGGGAACTTGGAGGCCTTGCAAGTCGTACATATTGCTTACTGCGGCACAGGGAGTTGGACTCCACATATACGAACGAGCCAATGAACATCCGGCTTGGCAGTGGAGTGGATCGTCATCCTGTGTCAGCACCGAGCTGAGATGAGGTGACGAACGCCCCTATTGTTAGTCATCTCAAGAACCCGAGATCTGACGCCGCGTAGTTCTCCTCTCTAGTTGAGAATAGTAACTTTTCATTATGCAACTCCCATCTCTCCCTACAGCTCGCTAATGCAGGCAGCTTAGCTTTTAGCCTTGAATTGATGGTGTTGCTGCGTGAATTCCTCTAGAAAGATGTCAACACTTGGAATTATGAATGAACCAGACTCGAGTCAAAGACTCTCTGCCTCGGAAGATTCCAGATATGCATGGAGGAAGAGGCCTAGGCAGTTCTCTTCGAAATCGAGAAATGGGTGTAAGACTTGCAAGTGAGCAGTATACCTTGAATCATGTTCTGAATCGCTTGGATGATGTTGGGCCCAGTATTACTTGTTGAACTTTTGGGTACTAACATCGGTGGTCAACTAGGACTCGGCGAATCAAGTGTGACATGGCCAGACCATGTTGCCGAAGATGCGTCTCGACAGGTCGTACATGCGAGGGCTACATAAGGAATTCCTTCATAGCCCCTAACGCTACCTATGACGGTCGTAATGACATGCTTAGCGATAGCAACGATGAACGATCACATCTTGGTTTCGGGGCCGTCAACTCTACCACTAATTTTGTTATGCGAAACAAAGAGCCACTAGAAATGCCGCATTGTAGCTCGGGACATGTTGGCCCCAATTTGAGGTGTCCTCTTCTTTTACCATTTGCCGGATCAGAAGAACGTCTAGCGATGAGCTTTTTCGGTCTCAAGACCCTACCGCACCTAAGCGGATGCCGCCAGTCTGTCCCATGGATTAGCACCCTTATGTTTTTCTCAAATACCGTACAATGCGTGCATCATGCTGCTGTCGCTTTGGGGGCGCTACACCGAGCGTATGTATTCGGAGGGAAGGTTATGACCGGACCATATCGCCTCGATGACAACGGTGACGAGAGCACCAGGAAATTTTCTCTATACCATTATAACCTTGCTATCAACCAGCTTTTGCGCTCCAGCGGCCGTACTACAGATGGTGTCACAGACACAGTTGTCACCCTTCTGGTTTGCTACCTTTTTACCTGCTTCGATAATCTTGCTGGCAATCACTCGCAGGCGTTCAGACACTTGCGAAGTGGCATAACCCTTTTAAACGAGACTTGGACAGCAATGAAGAACGCTAGAAATGCGCCACACCCCTCCAGTGGCCAAGAGCTCATTAGGCAGGTCACCGAGCAATTTCGTCACCTGGACATGCATGCTGCGACATTCCTCTTGGAATGGGCCCCTCAGGTATTACCTGAAGATGGCATGGATGAAGCAAGAGAGAGCCGATGCGAGGTTGGACCAATTGACATTAGGTTGTATTCCCTTAACCAAGCTGCCGACCGGCTCGAAAGTTTGATTCCAAAGGTCATGGGGCTGCGTCGTTGGGAATCCCAATTCGTCAGCGATTCCAAACAAGGGATAACAGAGAGCAGCCCCGTCTATATGGCAACTCTCCGGAAATTCCTGAATTGGCAAATCCAAATGATAGGCCAGCTGGAGGAATGGTCGACCGGCTTTACAATGCTGCTCAAAAAAGGCTCCGATCAAATGTGCATTTCAGATAGGCGTCTTGTGCAAATGATGCAGCTCCATTACATAGTCGTATCGACTTTTCTTTTCATGTCTGCGGCCGAAAGCGAGATGGCTTACGACGGCGTGTTGTCGCAATTCAAGACGGCAGTGTCGCTCGCTTCTGCACTGGCAAGTAATCCTGCAACGGTATGTGAGGGGCAGTTGCAGGATATCTCGAACACGGAGCCCAGTTTTACGCTGGAAATGGGTATTGTACCGGCGCTCTACCTCGTCGGAATCAAGTGTCGCGATCCTCTGACCAGGCGTGAGATAATATCCATTCTGAGAAAAAACCCAAGGCGCGAAGGGGTGTGGGATAGTGTCTCTGCCGCAAAGATTTTAGAGCGAGTGATGGAGATAGAAGAAGGGGATGATAGATTGGGGTTCGAGCTCGGGCTAAAGGGCATGGCTGATATTCCGCTGGATAGGCGAATGTCAAGAATCCATTGGGGGCCAAACAACGGTCTTTTTGGTCCTGCGGGCAGTCGTATGGCGGTGGGTTATGAGTTATGTTCCTCGGTGGGTGGTAGGAGGTTCATATCCGAGAATATTATTCTCTGATGTTCAGAGTTGGGAGCTATTAAATGTTAGGCCAGGTGCGCCAGGTGCGCTAAAGCGTCATCCCTCGATAAATGCAACAGTTGCTTGTTTTCTATGACTGATATGACTAATAGAAGAGATATGTATTTATAAAAGCCTCTAGTCTGTTTAAGGTAGTCATGGTCTGTGCACGATTCGCCCCACTGCCAATCACCTACTAAGTACTTCGGTGAAACTTCATCCACTCTCATCTCAACAACTCGGTTCACGATGATACCTCCGTGATCGTGAACATGGCCACTTTACCAACTAGCGAGGATACTCCAGCCGAGGATAGCGCCGTGTTCGATATCGTCCAGCATGGTCACAAGGATCTAGTCCAAGCAATCGCTTTCAACTCATACGGTGATAGATGTGCCACAGGCAGTGTCGACGGCAAGATCCGCGTCTTCAATAGACATCAAGATGGCATTTGGCGAATATGCGACAATTGGAAAGCCCACGCAGGTGAAATACTAGAGGTTTGTCACCCATGATTTTGCAACTGAATATTAAGATCTCATGATCTTATGCGGCCAACCGAGCATTGATTCTAACGAGGCACATCCAGCTTCAATGGCTCCCGCCCACCATCTACCCCAACCTATTGGCTTCCCTTGGCATCGAGGGTCGCTTTAGGCTGTGGGCTGAGGATCCTTCCGCCGCTCCAGGAAGGCGTTTCAGTTCGAGAGATGGGAATGGCAAGACCGTCTCTGAGCTTAGATCTGGCCGGTATCCCTATAGGTCCTTTTCGGTCAAGCACGACGAAGTAACTCGTTGTACCTATGTCGCGCTTCTTGCTGCAGACGGACATCTCACAGTCTACGAAGGTGAAGAACCAGAGACTTTAACAGACTACGCCAAATTTGATGACTTTCAAGCCTGTACCAAGCCGAACCGCGGCGAGGAAACGTGCTTCAGGGTACAGTTCGACCCAAACCCTGAGCCATGCTATACCGCTTTGAGAGCAGGCGTCCCGACAGATTCACTAAGCTTGGTGGTGTCTGGATTGACGATGTTAAAGATCTTTAGAACACGTGACACTGTTACTAGTTCTTTCGGTGCTGCCACCAGAGGTAGGGAGTTTTACCTAGCCCTCGAGATCAAGGAGCACCATCACTTGATTCGAGATGTCTCTTGGGCCCCCGGAAACTATAGGGGCTACGACATGATCGCTACCGCTTGCCAAGATGGCTTTGTGAGAGTATTCCGAATCGACACTCCGTTCTCCAAGGATGATGGCAAAACCTGGTCTCTAGCAGATATATTAGGCAACGCAAAGACAGACGAGAATTCTACCTCCAGGAACAGCCATCCCCGCAGACAGTCCCAAGTTCCTTCTGGAATAAGAGCCGAGATCGACAAGTCGGGAACGCATGGAGAACGTACTTCGACCGATCAACCGGGACAGATTCAACACACAGTCAAGGTGCTGTCGAAGCTTAGTGCCCATCGATCACCCGTTTGGAGGGTCGACTTCGATGATGACGGCCAGATATTAGGAAGCGTTGGAGACGAGGGCAAGCTAATGTGTTACCGCCAATTACCCGATGGGTCATGGGCCAAAAGCTCAGAGCTAGGAATGATGAAGGCCAGGATGACTGCGCCGCCCACTAATTCGAGTTGACTGGCTCTATGAGAGAATAACTCAGAGAACGAAACCATGTCCGGTGATATTACGCTACCCGCCATGTACGATTAGGGGAGATGTCAAGTTCCGGGATCGATCAACATGGGTTCATACCTCTTAATCGACCATGGAATATCCATTACGACATGCCATTGATTTATGCGAGTACATCATGTGGCACTCTCATACGAAATCATCTAGTGATTATAAATGGAATCCGGACTGATTATATATCTCTCTAATCTACTCAGTGCCATAGCATGGCAGGACGAATTCATTTGCCAAGTTTCCCTTGACATGATTCTCGATGAGGGGTTAAGGCATGACCCCGACACCTTCAACAGATTCGTCAAGACAATTTACCGAATTACGTCCTTGACTTTAAGGCTTCAATATATGCTATGCTACGAGATTTATGGACAACAGGGAATGTGACCACAATTATGGTCTTTGCTACCCAAGCTCTATGGGACAGCAACACGATATACAACGAAGCAGTTTCAGTTGTTGAAGTTGCGATATCTACGGCACGAGAGTACCGAAGGGTCATTCAAGTTCTTCATTGGTTCTGGTGGTGCTTACGATACGAAGGATGTCCGGTGGCTAGCCGAGGATGGCGATCTCATCGTGAAAAACTCCAAAAGACTGGACGCCGATCGGCTTATTGAGCATCACCGGCCGACTTTCAAACTTCTGGTGATTTAGTACTGTGCGCAACTTTTCCACGATCCTTAACCGCCACATACCAGATGGCAGGCCGTGGCCTACAGATTATACTACCGCTCCGTACTTCTCGCGTGCTACAGAATAAGAGAACTCGCGCGATGAGTATCCTCGATTATTTCAGTAAGCAAAATCCAAAGAAACGGATTGCAACCCCCCTCATCATGAAATGGAGCGGGACATTAACGATGAGATTCCTTCCAGATAGTTGATCCAATGAGACTTTCATTCGAAAGGGCCGAAGATTGCTATTGGATAATCTCTCTCCGAATGTAAGGATGGGTCGCAGCTGTGTCTTCAAAGAAGCATTCCTCGTGCCAGCATTGCTACCACCGACAGATCTTTTCAACGACGGGTTATTGTGGGAGCCCTCGGTAATTTCAATATCAATCGATCTCACCATAAATTATTAC
Organism: Hypoxylon fuscum; assembly: GCA_022578945.1. Lineage (NCBI taxonomy): Eukaryota > Fungi > Ascomycota > Sordariomycetes > Xylariales > Hypoxylaceae > Hypoxylon > Hypoxylon fuscum. Next base: position 59,317 of record MU399906.1, on the reverse strand, counting down.
TACAAAGCCAAATATGTAGATTTTCACTTCAAAGTAGAGGATAACCTCTTAGAAACACGACCCTCCCTGCTCGTTAGCCGCCCTTATATTCACACCTCAGCTAATGAATCCACCTCGCTTTTCATAAGATGACAACCAAGATTGTGCGAGTGTTCACCGCGCATCTATTACCATTCGATTCAGTCCGAATCTAATGAGACTCCTTCGCCCACGACCAAGCCAAAAGTATCCATAGTAGGTACGGAGCAAGAGTGGAGCAATATAGATTTCCGCCTGGCGTGGTTTCGCTTCGCAATTTTGGCAGAAACAACCGATGGAATACCCCTTTGATGGATCTCCACGACTCAGAAGATTCAGAAGCATTAATCTCAGCGACGAAAAGATCAGCATCCACAGGTTCAACTACGGACCATGGGGTCGAGTGATACATTATCATTTCAAAACAGTCATCGACCAGTTGACAGGTACATAGGTAAGGATAGAAAAGGACCGATGCCTATTATCTAGAAATAGATAATTTGATATTATCCCCCGCCATGATTCGTGTACTTATCAACAATAACGATTGTATGTTTTTAGAAATTGACATTATTGACACCCGCCCCTTAATAGCCACTCATTCAAACCAACGACTTCGCCGAGTCATTGATTCTCTCTATCTCCCCCATTTCGTACATATTTATTCTGTTCTCTATATTACCATAAGCTACCTGGGCCTCTGCTATCTTCACGGCGTGGCCACTGGCGCTGTCGATGGATTGGCTTTCCACTGTTGTCTCCGACCTGCCGCTGGCAGTACACACACAGATGGTAGTCGATGCCGTGCAGTGCGTACATGCATCGCGCCTTATATACCCATCCAGCGAATTTGATTGAAAGTAGGGTCTGCTAGGTGCCTTCCTCTTTCCCCATACTTCGCGGCTGGAGTTTGATGGCCGGGCCAATCCGCAAACTAGCGTGCGGAGCACTGGTATCGAAGCCGCTATTATTGTAGTGGCTACCTCTGCTACGCTGCGGGCTACGAGATTGACACCGAGGTCTAGTGGCTCAGTTTCATATTAGCCAGCTTCCAAGGCGTCGGACGTCTTCTCGAAAATATAGAAAAGTAAACTAACAGTTATAATCGTGGCCATCAAGCACAGTTAATCCGACGCCCTTAACAATTGCCGTTACTCCAGCACTGTTATTAAGTTTCCATATAAGTAGATGTTCTAGTTCCTGATACGTCGAGTTCTATATGTCCAAATAAGTACTCACAAGACACCCATGCTCATCGCCATAGCAATGCCAATTTTTTCTCTCAGGTTCATGTGCAACTTGATTATGATGCACCATGAGAGGAGGGCAAGAACCAGGTCCATGCAACCGGAGTAAACTGAACCATTGTTTAGCGAGTTACCAATCAGAGAATGTGTATGCCCCAAAGATTGTGATTCGTCTGTCCATAGATAGATGGTCAGAGGGAAAAGGGGTAGGGAAGAACGAAAAAGGGGGCACACCGTTGATAAATATGCTAATAGGAAGAGTGATTTTTGCTGGCCAGCATTCTCCCTCTATATTATATTTCCAAAACTTCTCCACCGGGTGGCATGCTACCCAACCGATCACAACACCGGCGTGCATGAGTATGTTCATAGAGACTATCAACAACCAGATAACTATTCGCAAGCGCGGCGTGGCGATCCGGAGAAGAGATACTGCAAAAGACGTCTTACTCCACGCAGCGCTTAGATTAAGCATCGAGCCTACAATCATGTTGCGCATTCCGAGGCCGTCGAATTCTCGCGGGTCTACATCCTTATCGTGCTTGCCAAACCCTGCGGCCACATTGACACTCACAAGGCTACAAGCGGCTATCATGAGGAACTAAAAGAGAACAGGAGGCATAATGTAAGTTGGAGTGGTCGAATTATACACAAGATTTCTAAACCAAGATATAGTGCGTTGGACTCACCCACGATGCTACCAGCAGCCAGTCATCCCACCACAGGTGATTATGTTTCCTGTATTTGCATACCACCCGGAGACCAAGAAAGGACGTCGCGAGCGCGGCGAAGGTCCATACAATGGCATTTGTCTGTGGCCCATTGCTTGGTGCACCCGTAGGCTCGAAGGGAACATCCATGACACCAACAATATTAATGGATATTAACTATTAAAAATGTTATAATAACAGTTCTCAATTCTCATGACTTATATACACTGCCCGAACCTTTGGTAATATGTAAAGACACCGGGGAATTAAGGCCCCTAAAGGAACCGGTAGACTGGCGGCAAATATATTAAACCTAACGTCTGCAGCATGCGAACTTGTCAAACAGAACAAGAATACAGGCATCCTCGTCGTTTCTGCCACGCGCAAACCCCAGAGGGTTTCACGTGTATCCCCGTCAAGTCAATTTAAACGACCGTTGGATTTCATTTGACTAAGTTGATTTTTGGAAAATGCTAGTCCCTACGATATCCAAACATCCATGAATGGTCTTCTCTACCCTGCCTCTCCCCTCGTAACACCGCGTTCAGGTAAATTGAATCCAGATTAGTACAAAGGGTAAGAGTACCTATATTGATAACATTGTGGCACCATTTTATAAGTCTCTTAAGCATGCGAACACCCCTCTTGTGTTAGCAAACCCTCTTCGCAGGGTAGACACCTAAACTATTTCGATGAGGGTAGAAGAACACATGAAGTAAGGGGTTATCTCCAGGGAGGCACCCCTGAACTTTTTCATTAGCGGCTATTGGTCGCGGCAAGTGTCTTTATCAATTGTATTACAAGACGCTAAAGGGGAGAAAGAATAGTTCATGATATCCGACTCCCTAAGCCGGCTGTCATACACAAACATGGGTGCCACGTCGAACAGGTTGCACGCACGGATTCTGAACCTATCGGATATACTTACATGGAGCGACTTGTCTGTCCACGCTTGAATTCAAGGCGATCATTGTAGGCTAGGATCGGGAAGCTAGACGCAAACAACCCCCTATACATTGCTCTGTCGTGTTACTCCAAAAGAGAGGCTTTATATTGGAGAATAGCGCGCCTACGGCTACACCGGACAAAATACACTTATCTCTCGTCGGTGAGATGAACTAGGATTGTCGGTCTGTTCCTCGTTATATGGAGCTTCCCTCTAGTGGCCCATGCTGTCGGTATCCCCCCTGGCTCGGTGAGTAGAATCAATCAACTAGCATGACATGGGTCTTAGCCCAGACAAACAACCTACTGCATGGATCTTAACATTTATCTTCTATAATACACGACTTCTCCTCTTTGTTTAAACACTGTTATACAAACATTCGATTACCTTGTCAATCCTGAAAGATATTCGATCTTAAATCATGAAGTTTTGAACTCCATGATTAATATGGCTTTAATACCTATATATATACCATTAGCCTATGTATTTGCAGGGATCGATTCCCGGTAGAAGCACGTGGACCCCCTGACGTCAATATTCCAAGATGATGTATGTCTTTGCTATTCCTTGTGGTTCTAGAACACACCATAATTACCAGAAAATGTTAGAAGCGCTACATAGTATATCTGTATAGAAACCGAAGAAGGGCAGGTAGGTTAAATTGCCTACCCGCGCGGGAGACAGAACTCTACTTATTATTGCTTCACTAGTTCGAGTGTAGGTAGTTTGTATAATTGAAATTGGTGAGGTAGTATTACATATCCACGAGTTCACCGGTCCCGATGTCGCTCGCCCAGCACGTCACCGCGAACGAGGGCATTGACCGCGTGCGCCCAGAGGACGAGGAAGCCGGAAACGAGGAGGTGCTATGGCGCACTCTAAGCTACGACCTCTTCGCTCCCGGTCATAGCGCCGCTCTCGCAATTGCCGACGAATCCCCCGCTCCCCCCGCCGCTGCCGCCTACAAGGTCTCGGCCGTCAAGCGAGCTGGTAAGGATAATGGCCCCGTTTTCACCAATTAACGAAGCAAACCTACATGGATCTACACCGAAGTCCAGATCAGCTGACTAAGTTAGCCCAGGTTGGATTTGCCATCGTCGCATGCTGGTTCGCAGCGGGCATCGTCTACGGCTTTGCCTCGCTAAAGCCCGTGCTTATCGAAGAGGGCGTGTATAGTGACCTCTGCCCGCCCGATGACAACGTCCCGAGCAGCACGGGCGACGGCAGCGAGAAGCTGCCCTGCGCCGCGCAGGACATGCGGCTGAACCTGTTCTTCATCGCGGCCTCCATCACGACCAACACCTCGTCGCTGATCGCGGGGTGGGTCCTGGACCGGTACGGCCGCCGCCTGTGCTACGTCGTCTCGAGCCTGTTCATGATCGCCGGTTGCGTGATGATGGGGCTCGCGTTCCAGATCCCCGAGTTCGACGGCTACCTGCTCGCCAACATCCTGCTGAGCCTCGGCGGCACCTTCGTCTTCGTACCGAGTTTCCAACTCGCCAACGCGTTCCCCAAACACTCGGGCATCATCGTGGCCTTGGTGACCGGCGCCTTCGACGGGTCCGCGGCCATATTCCTGTTTTATAGACTAGCGTGGGATGCTTCGGGCCGGACGTTCGCGCCCGCCACTTTCTTCTTCGGGTACACGGTCGTGGGCGTGCTGCTGCTGGTAGGGGAGTGGGCCCTCATGCCGGCGCGCGCGTATCATTCGACGCCCGAACTCGAGCGCAAGCTCGAAAAGGCACAGGACGCGATGCGCGACGTGCACGACTCGGACGAGGAGATACCAAGCGAGAACGAAGTGAGACGCAGGCGCAACATACGTGCGGAGAGGCGTCTCTCAAAGATTGAACAGATCGAAGAGTTGGTTGGCGATGAATCGCAGCGTGAGGGGCGCGTCCAGCAGGAAGAGGAGCGTCAGGAGGCTAGTGGAATCTGGGGTGTGCTGCACGGAGTGGCAGCTCATCGGCAGATGATGACCCCCTGGTTCGTGTTCCTGCTGCTGCTCACCGTGCTGCAGATGTTGCGCATGAACTACTTCATCGCCACTATTCGTGCTCAATATCGATATCTCCTTCAATCGGAAAAGCTCGCCGAAGATATCAACCACTTCTTCGATGTGGCTCTCCCCGTAGGCGGTGTCTTTGCGACTCCATTCATCGGCCTGCTTCTCAATAACCTAAGTGTAGCTACCGCTAGCGCGGTGCTCACACTCTTCATCGTATTAATCGGCATCCTAAACTGCCTGCCGCAGCTGTGGGCCGGTTACGCGACGGTTGTAGCCTTCGTTCTCTTTCGGCCGCTCTACTACAGCGCCATCAGCGACTTCGCCACCAAGATTTTCGGCTTTGCGACTTTCGGTCGAATTTACGGTACGATCACCTGCTTGTCGGGTTTAATCAACCTCGTACAGTCCGGGCTCGACGCGCTGACCCACGGCCCGCTAAATGGTAACCCAACGCCCATAAACGCTGTGATGGCGGCGGGTGGGACTATCCTCGGCACTGCCTTGACGGCATATGTTATTATCCAGGGTAGATTATTTCAACACAAAATGCAGCAGAAGGAAGATGCCGATAGGGTGCAGGAACGACTGGGATTAATCCGTGAAGAGAGGGAGGCGGAAGAGAATGGATATGGTACGATTCACTAATGTGCTGGGAACATACCAGATATTTACGAATAACGAAAAATGTTGGATGGTAATTGTCTGTATACCTTATGGGATGGTTATGGGTAAAATGAACAAAATTCAGGGAGGCTCATATATGGAAGAAAATTATGGCATGGTTAAGGCGCGCAAAGAGGCGGATAAAACCAAAGCAGATCGGCTCGAAGGATACCTTCAAAGGAAACTATTCAAATTTAGAATATGATATTGAGATGAGCATATCTTCAAGTTGAGACTAACCACTAAGGCTAGCCTAAATATGATAGAAAGCTAAGCCTTTTAATGTAATAAAACAAAATATCCCTGATAACTTTCCGCCCTAGGTAATAAATAACATCGCTCGAGTATTGGAGTAGGGTAACTGCTATCCTTGCGCCATGCCCCATCTAGGAGATCTGAGCGAACAAGTACTTTCACCACAGGAACCTCGAGTGGATGCAAGTAGAAAGAAATATCCCCTTCAAAGCTTCAGGGGGTACTTCTCCCTCAGCCAAGCACCAAACTTGAAGATGAATATGGGAACAGGGATCATGGCTACGCCAACAAAGCCCAATACCGAGCTCCCCCAACCAATCCCCAGATTGTCAAAGAGCACCGGCCCACACAGAGGGAGGAAGGCAGCAATGACACTCCGTAGCACTGTGAAAGCGGCTATGCCAGATGCCGCGTAGGATGGGTAGGCGTCGATAATGTATGCCTGGGTGGGCATGAAGACGCCAATCACACCGAAACCGAGCGGGAAGAGGCCCATAATCGGCACAATCCAGTGAGTTCGTGTCTCGGCGGCCCATCCGTACCAGAAGAAAGCGAGGGGGCAGAGGAAGGAATACCAGATCATAACGGTTAGGCGGAACTCGGGCTTGAACGCCCCGCCGTTAGCCTTCGTAAGACGCACTACCGTTCGGTCTGATAACATCGAGAATGCCCAAAGGCCGACCATGTAGCCAAGACCGATAGATATAAAGACCAGCCCGCTGATCCCGGTGTCCCAGCCGTACTGCGATGCAAATGTCGGAGGGATGGAGTTGTACATCAGGTAGACGGACCCATAAATGAAGGAGACGTACAGTGATTGTATGAAGATCATAGGCGCAAAGATGAGCATCTTCAGCGGCCGCATCATGCCAGTCCTGAGGATTGTCAACTGGGTCACCTTTCGAGAATCTCTGGCCTCATAGCAAGTCTTGAGTTCGGACCGGTTCAGCTCCTTGCTTAGACGCTTGGTCTTCCGTTGCATAAGGACCTTGTGGTTCGTTTCGGGGAGAAAGGTGGCCAAGATGATGGTGATTACCGCAGATGGAATCAGTACAATCCAGAACGACCAGCGCCAACCGATAGACCCGGCAATAAAAGCCCCTACCAGGGGGCCAACAGTAGGACCGATGAGTGGACCTAGTGCCCATATCGACAAGGCCACGCCGCGTTTCTCGATAGGGAACAAGTCACCAATAATTGCACCTCCTAAAGTCATACAGCCGCTACCTCCCACACCAGCGGAGAATCGAAAGGCAATAAGGAAGCCGACACTTGGTGACAAAGCGCACCCGATGTGCCACACGCAGAAGAATACATTAGACAAGGTAAGCACGCCGGCGCGACCAAATATCTCGGAAAGTGGCGCTAGGAACAGCGGTCCCGTTGCATATCCCAGCAGGTAAATACTGACTGGAAACGGACCATTGATGGGATTTGTGTTGTGAAATTCCTTGTTGATATATTCGATGGCGGGAGCCAGCACAGATGACGAAAAGGGTGACATGAATGTGATAGCAGCCAGGGCCCAGACGATGACCCACTTCCGGGTGGCCGAAAAATTCAGGGGCATCTTTGGATCATCTTGACTTTCCCACCCGACGACGTCGTTATTAAGATCTGAAAGTGGAAGGGTGATGGCCGCAATTCCGTTTCCAATCCCGTCTTCGACCCCGTCTTCTTTTGGAGTAGACGTCGACGGACTCCCCTCGTTGGTAATCTGCGTGAGACCACCTGGCTCATCTCTCGCTCCTAGGACGTTAGAAGAGCAGACCTTGCGCATCTGCTCCCGATCTAGGATGAATTTCCCGGTGTCACAAACCGATCGTATTTGGTCCCTGTCTAAAGCGAGCGTGAAACGAACGAGATCTAACGAAGAATGCACTGCACTCTTTGGCGGGGTTCTATCAGACGGCGAGTCTGATATATCAGGCTTTTCTTCATCTGGTTTCGAAGCATAGCTACTATCATCTGTTCCATTTCCAGACTTCTGCAAATCTTCCAGTCGTCCTTCTGGCTTCTGGACCTGATCGGCATCGCCTGTCTCGGGTTCGGGCCCTTGTGAAATACTTTTTCTTTCGTCTTCTTTTGGGTCTTCTTTTGGGAGCTCTTCGTTTGGCTTCAAAGTGCGGTTGCTATCGTCTGTTCCGCCACCCGGGTTTTCAGATTCACCATCCCGTTTTGCGCCATGGCTGTCATCGTCTACTTCGGACTTGGGCCTCTGCTCTTCGAGTTCATTCCCTTCTTCCGATTTCGAGGGCGGACTGCTGTTAGTATCTGTCTCATTTTCGGTGTCTTGAGTCATAGCAGCAAGAGTAGGTCTAGTATTAGTAATAGTTATAGGAATAGGCAGCAAGACAAGCCAGTTCAACCAAAACATTATTGTTAGCAAGTAGACACATCTTTACTTAAAGATTCAGACTAGGGCCTAAAAGTAAAGATAAGAGCGCATTCATCTTAGCTGAAGTGGTCGACTCGAAACATGACTAGGTTATTGTCTATGAGTCTGGAGTTCAAGGGGGCAAAGCTTCTCGGAACCGAAAAGTTCCTACCATCGTGATTTGGGATGCCATTCCAAGCAAGATTGATCTCAGATTCTTCAGTTGCCGACCGTTGCAGCTGCTAGGAGATCGGTTGGTCTGGTTGGATATCCCTACGGCACTTGCATAGCACAGCAGCTCGTAGAGTTTCCAGTCTTATTCATGTGGAATGGGCTTAATTGCTTTCGGCAAGAAAGGTAATGTCCTCGGGCTGGGAGCACTATTGCAGTTCTCGGAGTTTTCGCACACCGGTTTAAGGTTTGCAATGCAGTTTCGAATCTGCTGGATCACCTTGAGATGCTGAGCCGTAGACCTTCCTACACACCCTTCTAGAGGTATAGGTCTTCAGTGGAAGAATAAGATTCCAACCTTGCTTCTTCAAAGAGGAAAGGGCTAAGCCGAGTAATTTGAAAGAAATCCATTGAAAGACCAGAATTCCGATATCATGGCATGGCGTGATAATTTCTTCTCTCTTTAAAATGCCTACAGGAAGCAAACAGAGCCCGTCAGTCGTTCGATGTAGGTAGGTAGTTAACAATTGTCGGACTAGATATTTTGTACGTAATTAAAAGAAAGGCAAGTTTCTTCAGGTTTCAAAATGTTAAATGTTTGGGGAGGAGCAAACCAAAAGATCGAGGCTACTCCACGCTGAAGTGCCCCATAATTGAAGCTTTACCGGGCTGTTTAGGGTGGGCACACAAGCGTGTGATTAGCTCTAGAAGATCGGCACTACCCTTGCACATAGCGTGCACACACGCTGCACCTAATTGGGTAGTGAAGCTACGATGTAACAGTACAGCTATGTACCTTTTGAATCAATGTGGCTTCTTTTTTTTTAATTTTTAATTTTCTTAAGTCCGCCAAAGGCAACACATTTATCGTCAATATTCGACAACACCACCACCAATTAAGGCCACGAAACTACTTACCTTTCATCATCGGCCGACTTTAATGTGACAATCCCACGGCGCATAGGGGGCCTTTTCGCCGACTCCTTGATTTATGGGAGAGACAGAACAGACAGAAAAAAGGAAGAGAAAAAAAGCAATGGATGGATGAGATTGAACTGCGAAGATGCCGACCACCGCTCCACCGTCCTCCGAGCTCTCGCGCACCGAAACCCTCTACCTCAGCGGCCTCGCCCTAGTCTGCGTTGCCGTGCTCGTACGAACCTTTGATGGCGAAGGTGAACCCCTTGTCGCATCCCTGGCCCTCAGCGGTCTCGCATTCGTCGCCAGCTATGCCATGATACGATGGCTTGGTCCAACTTTCATCAAGGCTGGAATGAAGGGTCGCGATCTATCCAAGGTGAACAACAGTCACTATATACCGGAATGCATGGGGGGCATATGCGCCGTGGTCTACCTTTTGACCATCATTGTGTTCATACCATTCCCCTTCTACAAGGACATCGTGGTCGCTACTAGTGGTGGTGGAAACCGTGATGTGGTGTTGAACGCAGAGTTCGTGCAGCAGGGAAGGTTGCTCCACAAGTTCCCGCATAGTAAGGTATGATGACGCTTCGGGTCTACTTAGGCATATTCACCAACTGACTTCTCACAGCTGGCCTCCTACCTTTCTGCTATCATATCACTGCAGTCAATCACTCTCCTTGGAATCGGAGACGATCTATTCGACATACGCTGGCGCCACAAGTTCTTCATTCCGGCATTCGCGTCGATCCCCCTTCTCGTCATCTATTTCATTGACTTTGGCGTCACTTCCATCGTACTGCCTACCTTCCTCCAGCCCTACGTGGGCCGCGAGCTATTTGACCTCGGTATCCTCTACTATGGATATATGTCGGCATTCTCCATCTTCAGTCCCAACAGTATCAACATTCTCGCGGGCATCAATGGGATTGAAGTCAGCCAGAGCATCGTCATTGCGCTCCTGCTCGCATTCAACGATGCCCTGTACCTGTTCACTCCATACCCGCATCCGGCTACGGACTCACATTTGTTCTCCCTCTACTTCCTTTTGCCCTTCGTAGGCGTGAGTTCCGCGTTGCTGATTCACAATTGGTATCCCGCCCGCGTGTTCGTTGGCGATACGTACTGTTACTTCGCCGGCATGGTGTTCGTGGTGGTTAGTATCCTAGGCCATTTTTCGAAGACCTTGATCCTGCTCTTGGTCCCTCAGATCTTCAATTTCGTCTACAGCACGCCTCAGCTATTCGGACTGATCCCGTGCCCACGTCACCGCCTGCCGCACTTCAACGCCAGAACTGGGCTACTGGAACCCAGCGTTACCAAGTGGGAGAAGGACAAACAACCCCGTCCCATCATCGACAAGGTCCTACGGCTCCTAGCGCAGTTCAAGTTGCTGCGCCTCAAGGAAGATGAAGAGGGACAAATCGCGGAGACGAGCAACTTCACAATTCTGAACCTCTGGCTAGTCTGGCGAGGTCCAATGCGCGAAGACAGACTTGCCAAGGAGATCACGTTAATGCAGATACTGCTAGGCCTATTTGGCCTTTTCGTCAGACATCGACTAGCACTCCTCATCTTCAGGGAAGATAATCTGAGTATCAGAAGTGCCGTCTAGACTTTGCAGATACCCAATTGCTATGTGTACATATAAGAGAGGCCATTCGGCATGCGCTTCCTAAGGTAGATCGCACGTATATAGATGAATGCGCCTCAACGAAATGCGAGACCTGGTAAGCAACAGGTCGCTGACTTACAAGATATCTTCGGTCTTCCCCAAATGCATTCGGTGAAGTCAAACTTATTAGATTGGTTCTCAAACTTAAGAATATTCATCCACCAGGCATGAATTCGAGTAAGCTGACATATCAAGTCACAGCCCCTTTTAGCTCGAGTGGTATATACGTATCTTCTCCCCCGCCCAGCAAGATTAGGGGTTCGATGTTTCTATTTATGGCGGTTACCTAACGTTGCAATCATAGAGGTAGTTGGGAGTTGGGATTGATTGGCTCGAAATAGCAACAGCTCATATTCTCACCGCCGCTTGAGACACGTCACTACACCATCTCCCAGCACAATTAGTCATGAATGTCTGTTACATTTGCCGGGCTCTAAGAAAAATTGCCCAATCTTGCTACACAACCGTACGTAGTTTTCGAGACCAGTCACGAGGATTTCGCACATTACTGGGTCGATGTATGAGGCCGCTTTCGTTTAGAAGAGGACGAGCACGAAGGCTTCATCCGACAGTTGTGTTCCAACAACACATACCCAAAAAGAAATATTGACACTGGTCAAAACAAAAGTGCCACCAAGTCCACCGAACAGCATCCAAGCAAGACATCGACTACGGAGCAGAGCACATCCTGTTCAAGTCGAAATGCGGACCAAAAATGTACGATGGCAATGATAGTCGAGTTGATCTGTGGTTAGTTTTGTTGCACTTCACCGGAGTATCAAATATATTGCTGGTCGAAACTCATATATCTACTCCTCGCCATCATCAACTTACGCCTTCTGGCTGTACTTCATGATTCAAGTATGCTTCGACAGCTAACAGGATGCAGGTCGTCCAACATAAATATGCAGCAGTATTCCATACACAGTAGTTGCGAACTCAAACGTGCACAGCTTAACAATACAGCTCTACTCACTCGCCAGGATCTTTTCACAGTACCCTTACAGAATAATCGAACATGCACGAACATCACAGACAGCAACAACAGGCTCTTTTACAAGGTTTGCTCAAATAATAGGGGGTCCCCGTCTAGTACGGGTTCCAACTCTCTGCCAAACTGAATGGCTACAAAGAGATAACCTTGCCTTGCTCATCTAGTCATGCAATGTATCTCGGCAATCGTCAAACACCATCATCCTCGACACGTTTTCGCCACGCGCGACACAGCAGCTTTTCAGCTTTCCGTAGTAGTAGTAGTACATATACGATATACGAATCTCTACAGCCATTTTGGACTCCGTTCCCCCTTCAGTCCGGGCAGTCCGCCGACTGCCGAATTCCTTAGAAGTCATACTGCTGCTGATCATCACCGCCGATAAGACGAGGCTCTCGTAGTGAGAATACAATCGGGCCATCGACTTCCAATCCGAGTCAAAGTAAGACTGAGGCAGGTGGGGGGGAAATGCTTATTCGATGAACCAGGTAATTTCGAAATAAACTGATGTTTTGAAAAATAGCCTCATGCCAATTCCCTAGCCACGGACCTCACCATTCCCCAGTCCATGCCTGCCCTGACGCCTGACGTACTAAACGATGCTGCTCATCCGGTATATTTGGAATCGAATCATCTGCAACGAGACTCGATGATGTTCATGTATTTTGGGATCGGCTGGCTTAGGATAAGGTAGGGGAAATGTCTGCGGCGTAGCTGAGAAGAGATACACCGGTGGGAGGATAGTAAAGAAACTATCAAATGATAGTACCTAAGCCAGACATCCAGTAGCCGCAGCCATGTGTTACAAGCATTTTTAATGCTTTTATGGGTTCAGTCTGCACTTTTATCATGTTCCAAGATCACCGTATCCGTGCTTGTAGGTGACTTGGCATCCTCTACAACAGTAGCCGGTGGCTTCAGCGAGGCCGGCTTCGCCGCCGCCGCCTTGTTCATTCTGCTTTTCGTGTAATCGCTTAGACTCAGCTTCTTCTTGATTGGACTGGGTTGAACCGCGACGCCGTTCACTGACGGTGGTGCAAAGGGACTGGGCAGATTGGCAGCGGAGAACGGTGATTGGGTTATGGTCCCGGTCGCGGACAGCGGAGTCGTAACAGTAGAGACTGCAGAGTTGGGGAACGCGGGAACAGGTGGCATCTGGACGCGTAATTCAGGTGATTTGTTCTTGATTGGGATGGCGGTTGCTTGGATGCCGACTGGCGAGACTCTGGTATCTGTAGGTGATATTGGCAGGGCGTCTGTCATAGGATGATCTGTAGATGAGTCCACCTGTGGCAATGTCTTGTCCTGTCTCGTTGATTCTGGGGCCGGTGTCGCAGAACCTTGATCCGTCGTAGGCGAATCCAGATCCATCTTGACCATGGCGGATGCTACAGAACCGGGTGATGCAACGACGTTGTTCCTCACTCGGCCCTCATCCGCTCGTAAGCGATGCCGATTTTCTAGCAAACGCTTCGAGAGAGAAACGACTCGTCTCTTCGGCTTCGGAGCGGGACCAACATTGCTGAACCATTCCCCATCGACTGGGTCTGTTTGGACAGAAGCGTCACGGTATTCAGATTGGGATCCCTGGGAAAGATTTCGAGTAGCGCTGCTTCGGGAACCGCCGTGTTTAGGATAGTGGGCTGTGCTTGGCGATATTGCACTGGACGGCGAGCCTGACATGCTTCGCGAGGTACCAGCATCGACGTAACGACGCTCTAACGCTCCGTTCGGCATCCCGGTGGAATGGCTGATCGATCCCCTCGGCTTGGATCTCGAGGTCGAGGTGGAATTGGCTGAAGTAGAATTGTTCGTACCATCTGATATTCGCTTCTTCTTACGTGGAGGTTGTTGCTGTTCCATGCGACGGAAGGAATCTTCAACCATCTGGACTTTTCTTTTGTCTCTGTCAGTAAGTTCGGTCAATACACCTAAGGTGTCGAAGGAGCCTTGTCGCGGTGCAGGAGTCATGTCGCGACTGGGTGGTTTGCTGCGCGATGAACCAGAGTCATTTTCTGCCCCGTCATCGCCATGACCCTCACTAGGAGCACGGCTATTGTTGGCGGGGCCAGTACTTGTCGGGGACAAGGCGTTTGTCTTGGGTTTGCGACTTTTCTTCCTGGTTCCTTTTTCCTTTGATTGCTGTTGCGGCCCTAATATGTACGTCCGATGGAAACGAGCAAACGCACAATCAGGCCCAAACTCACACGCACACCCGCCGTATTCCGAGAATATGGCATGAACCCAAGCCGCGATGCTTTGGTAAGTCTCAACCTCCTTGTCGTTGTAGTCTGGTTGTGCCCCTGCTTCCTCCTCTCCAAGGCCGAGTAGCTGTTCCCACCTTCGTGCTACATCTTTTTGAAGATTAAATTCCCAGGGTATGGTAATCTGCTCATTGGCTGCTATTCGTCGATCGCTCACTAGCCAGAAGTGATACTCCGAACTATCTGATAGATAAGTGTCTAGGACCGCATTTGGCTTACAACTGCGTCGGACATAACGGGCGTAGGAGCCTTCTCTTCGAGTATCGATGTAGATGGGGAGGAGAGGGTGGAAGAAGACGAATGGAAGTGGACAACTAAGCTCCTGCCAACGATTTGCTGGGTCATCGCAATACTGTTTCTGTATTCCGATCTGACCGTTTAATTCCATTAGGGGCACATTTTTTTCAATCATTATTGGGGCGGTTAGACTTTGCCAGTGTACGATAGTATCCGGCCCAACGAGTAGCTTCTTCGGTTCACGTCGTGGCTCCGTCTTAATCGCATTAATATCTGCTGGCAAAGACTGGAAGACGAAATCGAAATTACAGCCTGTCTCTATTCTCAACTTGTCGTGATCCCGCAGCCACAAGGACAAGACATTTGAGATAGAGAGGCTAGCAAACGAGTTCGTCTCGACGATATTTACATCGCTGTCGTCTTTGTATAGGTTTAAGAAAGCGTTGGTATACTGTGACTCGAAATCGTGAGGAATATCCGGGGGTGTCGTGGCAGGACTAGGAGGGTGGCCATGAGGATTTCCAGACTTCTGACCGTAGGAAGGGCTACGTTTCGAAACCTGCTGTGAACTAACGGATTGGCTTGGGCGGTGGGTGCTTTTGGATTTTTTGTGTTGGTGAGTAGTAGTAGGATGATCGTGGGTATGTTTTGCGTTGGTGTCGGAGCTCGAGTGACCATTTAGTGTAAGGTCTGTTGGTTTATTGGCTTTTTTCTTGTTATTTTTAGTTGGCGGTCTTTTGGCCTTCCTCTCCGATGCCTCTGTGGTACTAGGCTTGCTTCTTCGCAATCGCTGTCGTTCATGAGCACTTTGGCGATCTAGCAATCGGGGCTTACAATCGGCACACGAGTGAGCGAAATCTTCTCGGAGGGCCTCGTCGATACTAAGGGGATAATAGCACTCTATGTGTTGCCATGTATCGCATGTTTCGCAATAGATAGTGTTCCCGTCATCGTCAGCGAAGTTACATATACACTTGATAGTGTACGGTTCTTCCTCCATCGGCGTCTGGATATTGTTGTTGGACACATGGCTGTGAAGGAAAGCAGGCGCGGAGTTGGGACTTAGGGCAGCCGTCTGACTCGGAGTCACTGATTGAGCCGGCAGGGTTGAGATCCTGTCTGTCATAATCTATCATACACCCCACGAGGTGATTGTCGGTGAGGTTTTCGTAGGGAGGTGGCGTTTTTATCGTAGGAGCCCGGATGGCATGACGACGAATCTCGGTTCGACGCGATGATTCTGCTACCAAGGACTCTACGATCGTGAATAGATATCGCGGGCAGGCATGCGTCGATTTCGAAGAAGAATAATTTTAAAGCGCGGCGCGCAGAAAAATCGATGTTGCTGTTGTGGTTGAGTGGAGGGCCTACACGTCCGGACTCGAAAAGTAGGCGCCGATGAACAACAAAGGATAGCAGTAGAACAAAGGGAAAACTCGGTATTCGAATGTAATTGGAAGGTATGGCGGACAAAAGGATATGGTTGTCTAAATTACATATAGCAAGGAAAGAGTATGCCACAATAGATAGTGTTGAATAAATAGCAAGAGCCTAGATTTGGTAGGTGTCGCGAAGAAAAGGCGTGGCGACGGGGTAATGACAGTTTCGAGCTTTTCGTCTACTAAGCTGGGGAAGAATGCGCCTCGAAGGAGAATGGAATTGGAGTAGATCGGGGGTCAGTGACGAGTTCGTAATTAAGTTAAGTTTAGGAGTATCTTCGAACGATTCGACGCTTGGGACCCAAGGAAATGTAAAATTCGTGTTTGACTTGGTTCGTGTAGAGGAGGATGAGGGACGGGAGAGAGAGGATTGAGGAGCGTGAGAAGGGAGAACGATAGAGTTGGCGTGGGTGGGAAAGACCAGAATGCGCACCAAGCAAAGAGATTACCTTACCATTGCCTGTACCTTCCCAGGGTATTGTTACCTGCTGGGTGCTGGGTGCTGGGTGCTGGGTGCTCACTGCTGCTGCTGCTGCTGCTGGGTGCTTGCGCTGCTGCTAGGTACTAGGCATGCCCTGCTCCTGCTTCTACTACACTAGAGCGGAGAGCGTAGCGCGAGCGTGAGAGAGAGCGTTGCAGGCAGGGCACCTGCAGCTCCCACTGACAATTTTGAGTAGTGGGTGCGTGCACCAAGCACCAATTAGCGTGCATCTTGGGTGGTGGCAGTAGGAGTCCAGTGGGAGCAAAAGCGGGAAAAGTAGTGCCTTTGAGGGCTAGTAAGGGTCTAAGTACATACCGATGTACTTGTACAAATATTTGCTGCGGTGCAGCTGTGCCCCATTACTTTCTCTCACACTTGTGGCTGCCCGCTTGTCCATGTCCAGTCCGGATATGCGGGGCCGCTTGGAAGTATTTTGGTGCTGGAACCACCAAAAAAGGGACCCCGTCCAAAACTCACTTGAACGACCATTCACGCTGGTGAGAAGGTGCAGTAACTTTGCAACCAGTAAAAGTGGAGAGAACGAGCTCGAAGAGGAAAAGAGGAGAGAACGGAAGCGGGAAGGAAATGAAGAAAAGAGTCGAGACACAACCAACCTGTTCTGCCTGTGTAGGTATGTAGATAATTGTACATTAGCAGACAGACTAAGGAAATAATAATAAGAGATAACGATAAGAGCATGGGCCATCATGATACCAAACGATCCTGCGCTTGGCTGCAAAAAGCATATGTAGTGGAAAGAGGGAGGAGAGTGGGAAAGTGTCGGCGAGGGAGTAAAAGACGCTGAGAAAAGAAAAAAGAAGCCGCTCACACGGAACGTACATAATGCATCCATGGATGCTCTAGGCATTGGTCCAATCCTTAAAATAAAAGTAGGCTAAGCCGGAAAAGGGATGGACCACGGCGCACAAGATCAACCAATGAGAATGCGCGCTTGTGCTTGTACCTCCTGCAGCCGTTTTCTATTATACCAGGCTCTAGGGTATCAAGAATTCGTTTTCGTCTTCGATCACCACGGCGGGGGAAAAAATATAGCATAGTGGAGGCGCTGTCAATTCCTGTAGCGAAGGCGACCAGGCTGCCAGGCAGGATTATGAGGTTGAGAACAATTTTGTAAAGGCCATATCGAATCGGTCACCTAGTATTCTCCTAAAACATATTGTCAACTAGACGAATGATGCTATCTCCGTTCTAATAGAACTAGTTAAATTAGTGATGGTAACTAATTATGATGTCGATGATGGATGAGATGATGAATAGGCAAAGTGTTAAGAAATCCTAGGAGAGTTCGAGGTTCGGTGTTCAATAGACAGGTTGATGGGAAGAGTACAGTTGAACAACGTACATAGCTGTCGATGATATCTCTTCGCAGGTACAAGCCTGTAATATGAAGGGAGAGATTTTATGTTATGACGAAAGGGTTTGCGGAGGTAGCTTTGTCTGTGCAAAGCTAGGACTACCTAGGTTATCCTTGACACAGTGTGTATCAGGGTATTTTGTTGGCAGACATTTAATTGGTTGCTTGCGTGGTGAAAAACTTGGAACTATGGGGCTTCAAGTCACAAGCACCAAGGTGCACTTATAAACGTTCATCTGCAGATAGCTGTATTGTATTGTGGGAGACGGTGTTCTCCAACATAGTACGGTGCAACATTTTTTTCCCTCCTTTTTCTTCCCTTCTTCTTCCAATTTCATCGGAGGGGTTATTTCCAGTGGTGCAAGACTTCAGCTCATGCGGAAAGAATGATTCACGGAAATGTGTGCTTTCATTGTCATTTAGAAATTGCTGCCGTCAATTGCTGCAGTAGAGCAGAACTTCGTAAAGAGTACGAGGTAAAAGATAACGAGATGAACCATTTTAGAATGAGCGGGAGAAAGAGTCCGGTACGTGCTCTGTCTCATCCCATTCCCATACAATTGGGTAAATGGAACTGGGAGGACCCTGACATCCAGACAATGTTCCGTTTGGTTGCTTCGTCCCGGACTTGCGGCATTCTTGCTGCAAGATGATCGTGTGATTGAAATTGAAAATTTTGTGATTCGCGGACGGTGTTGGAAGAGCCTCTCGTTTTATCGTAGAATACATTGCTGGTTTTAGATGCGCCTCTTGACCGCTTTTCTAGCGGTCATTCATCCGTCTGCATGTGAGAGAGGAAGCTCTTTGGCTGTGTTTTCACAATACGGCAGTAGTATGCCTGAATGTTTCGACCAAGATCCGATGCTTGGATTACAAGGTCCTCCATGGCCATCGTTGGTTGCATTCTTAACCCAAGAATGCATGAAATCGTGGCTATGCTTGCAGTCTGATCTCACATACCCAATCACCAGTCTGTAACGGGCTGACGGGGTAGGGAGACCTGCACTTGCGCCAATGGGTCTAAGCCTATCGGATATCGTAGCTAAGTAGGTTGCCATTATTCCTCGGTTGCGAAGTCGACACTTTCTCGAGAGGCTTGAAATTTTCCCCTCTAAAGGTGAATTTAATATTACATAGGACAAGAATAGGTACTGGCTTGAAGAGAGACATAAAGAAAAAACCAAAAGTGAAATTAACCAAGACTACATAGCATAAAAACACGCGCAGCTTGGCGTCCATCGCTCCCCGACTCATGGTGTGACTTTGCGATACTATAACAAGGGCAACAAGGGACAGAGACGTCCCAAGCGCCATAAGCTTGGTAGAACCTTGACACCTACATATAAGCAAGCAATATATCAATGTAACTACTACGCGTGCTACCAATGGTTCATCTAGCACATTTGCATATACATGCCCGGATGATTGCAGAGACAACAGTTTGGTGTCATCAGTATGTTTCAATCTTTCGGATTTTACACATTAAGTGAGCTAGTTAAATCACGTCATAACCGCCAGCACTGCTCAAAAGGGGCCCAGAGATAAGTACATGTACCCAATTCGGCAATGGTTAAAATTACGCGTCTTCTTCATGGCATCACATCAAGTGATGGTCACAATGAAAACAGATGGCGCGAAGACAACAAAAATTCCGGGAACTACGATCCACGAAGGATAATAGAAAAGGGTCAACTCCGCGATGTGCTATGCAGGTTTCCCCCCTTAAGAGTCCTGATTCTTGAGCTAGGACTCTTCTCCCAAGGTAAGTATGAAGAAGAAAAGAGTATCAAACGGAAGAAGGGCGCGAAGGCCAGCTTTTTGTGCGCGAGGAACACTGAGGGTGGGGCATTTGTGACTTGCGAATTCGGCTGTTGTGGAGCCAGTACTTTCGTAACTTTTAGGTATATGTAACCTGCGACCCAACACATCCCACGTCTTTTACATTAGTAGTTCTTAATATTACCTAGCGTCATCTATTCGGAGCAATGAATGAAGCTAGTGCTACGGTCCCAAGAAATTTACGTTGGTACATAGTGAGGTACTTTCACATTTGCCATGACTCATCCGTCATGCACAATGCGTCCAGCGCAATGACATAAAATAATGAACACGTGAATTGTCTTTGCATATGCTAGCCCTGCGAAGACTAATCTGGACCGGGATGCACCAGCCACATCTACCTAGGTACTATACAGTTCGTTAGATACATGTACTTTTTGCTCTTTATGCAATTAAGCGCCATTGAAGAATGGATCACCTACCATCACAGTTGATATAAATCCGACCGCCACTCAAGATAACGCTCTTTCTTGATCAACACACACAATACTACCATGATTATCGGAGCCTCAGCGAAGGGGCGTTGCTCCAAGATCAGTCTCAAAAACAGAGACCATATCACTGGTTACTGGCGTCTACATATACGAGGCTTTACGCGTAGGACATTATGATATTTCAAAAGCCTATCCATTAACAACTCGAGCGGTGTTCTTTTGTGTTGCTTCCAAACACGCCTTTATTGTACATTGAGAGTTCGATGATCATTGTATCTATTAAACATTAGGTGGTTAAACTCGTCGTGTTGATTTGCATTCCCATCCCAGAGGATTTAGCAACTACACCACTCGGGAGCGTCAGTTCGTATCAGTAAGGGGAGAAGATCCGTTTAGAGTTCAACGCTTTGCGCCGCGTCTTCACCGCAGGAATATTACCCGAATTTTCTGCCTTGATTATATCTGCAGCCTGTTTCTCACTGTCATTAATACACTTTACTGGCCTCTCATGAAGAATAGATCGAACGAACCTTCTCAGCAACCGCATATAGTGCCGCTTGGATATGAGCACCAGGAATCAAAGGAATTATCCCTGCATCTACCACTCGGAGGTTTCTCGTCCCATAGACCCGGAGCGACGGGTCTACCACCCCGCCATACTCTCGCGGCAACATAGATGTCGTTCCGCTAGGATGGTAGCCAGATGTAATTTTTGTGCGCATCGCTTCGTCCAGTGCCGTCTGATTTCGGGCATCTGTAATGCCGAAGCCTGCAGGCGGTACCGGTTGAAGAGCCGCCATTGATGATGTCTGGATGAGTCGATCGTTGAAATTGAGCGCGAGAAGAAGGAGCTCACAATCGATGGGATCAGAGCAATATCGTGGGTCAATAGCCGGATTCTCAAAAATGGATGCGGATCTCGCGGAAACCGTACCCCTGGAGAACGGCTGCATAGCACTTACGGCCAGTTGACCCCAGGATGTCGACATGATCTCGTAGGCCGGAGTGTCAGTTCGCCCCAGCAAGTTGACTATCTCGCTTCGCTGCGCGGCGTATCCTACGCGAAGGGTTGAGTCGTACGAAGAGGGCAGGTTGCTAGTCGCGTTGGCAGCCTCGTGCAGAATCTCTTCTGAGCGATCTGTCACCCAACTTAGTGCGGAGAATGCAACAGTATTCACCATTGGCGCGGTCCAGGGCCCTATGTTTGTTAGCATAGGTAAGTTGTCGTGGTTACTAATGAGACAAACCTGTACGATTTACTAGGTATTCCTCCCGAACAGCATCTCGCGTACTTCCCACAATATCCCATGCGGAAAAGACATCAGGCGCGGTATCTACTTGACGGTTAACAAGAGCATGGAAACTATTAATTGGGTGACACTCACATTCATAGACAGGCTGCAATGTGGGATGGTCTTGGAAATTATTACCGACTCCCGGAAGATCGATTGCGACGTTCACTCCCAAACTCTCTAGGAGTTCAGCTGGTCCCATGCCGGAAATCTGTAGCAAAACGGGCGAGTATATAGCACCAGCCGTGAGAATTATCTCTTTCCCACACGTGGCGGTGGTTCTCTCGGAAGTTGAGTTGGGGGCGAACTATAGGAGCACGAGGGGTTAGCAAAAATGTGACGATGCATGCTATCCTCCGACTTTATATACCTCGACACCATTCACGCCCAAGCCAGGAACGCCAGTGATCTGAGACGAATCCGAAGAAGTCGCGTTACCACCTCCATCATGTAGGATGCGAGTAACAGTGTAGCCAGTGACAATGTTCAGGTTCGGACGTTCTACAACGGGGTCAAGGTACGCAGTGCGTGCATCGGCTCGGGACTGGTTTTTGGCTGTCATGCTGCTAGGGGCGATGCTAGAGCCCGTAGCATTGCCACTGTTAAGGTCTTCGTTGACAGGTATCCCGAGTTCCTGGATGCCGTCGAGGAAGTTGTCTTCATCGATACCTAATCAGCATGGCACAAGACAATTAGCGAGTGAATTTAACGCACGATATTGACTATAGAAATAGTCGGGATAGCCGACTTCGATCGGACCTCGGTCGCCATGCTTCCCAATGACCGGATGGACGGGCATAGGGGGTGTCCCGGTTGATCCATTGGTGGCCGGCGTGGAATACGTTTCAGACTATTAATCGCACGTAAGCTTACTTTTCTCTCGGTTGGGTGAGAAATGACAAGGGGGTAGGGGTTTTCGTGCAAATCAAGTGTTTTCTATGCTCACCTTCTGGAAGTATGGTAGAAGATCCGACCAGCCCCAGCCGGGGTTGCCAAGATGCTCCCAGGCGTCGAAGTCGGCTACCGAGCCACGGGTCCAGACGAGACCATTGATTACCGTGCTACCACCGATAGCTTTACCCTTAATGAAGCTTCGGGTGTTGTTGTCGAGAAATTCTTGCGCGGCCATGTCTAATTTCACCTCATAGCGGCTCGGGTCCTCCAATCCGATGGTTCCAGGGACTGACACGTCCTCGGCGCGGTCATCCCTAGATGAGGCACGTGATTAGTCAAGGAAGAGGGAGAAGACGCAAACCTATAGATGATACCAGACTAGATAGGGATGGGAAGGACTTACAGATCTCCGGCTTCGATGACTAACACGGACACTATCCAGTCACGTATTAGTTAGGTCTACTTGGTTTTATGTAGATGATTCGTTGCTTGGACCCCAGACTCACCGGATGGGTTTTCCGATAGTCGGTTAGCGACGACAAGGCCCCCGACTCCAGCACCGACAACGATGTAGTCATAGTTCTCTTGGAGTGGCAAGATGCCGCTAGCGTTTGGGTATAAACGTACGCTTGAAGCAAGCGAAAGCAAAAGGCTAATAGCCAGTAGGAATGGAGCGAAAGATAACATCATTGTAGCGTGGGGGTGAACAATTAAATTGTGAGAGAAAGCAATTAGACACTCGAAAGAAGAAAAAAAGGGTTTGGATCATAATAGCTAAAATTGCTTTCTTGAAAACACGAAGCAGGTGTTAGCTGTGCGGGAGATTCAAACAGTACCCGCCTTGTTGTGTTGCAGGTTCGGTAAACAAACAGAGCTTGGTTCCTTCAGTATCACAGCAACTGGTTTGAACCGTCGAGACAGATACGAGACTTGAGCGTGGAGTCCGCACGTTGAAGACACTTTCTATGAATATGAATTTTACACACGAGTGCTTGCTACAACTTGAAGGTTTGCCCCTTATAGGGCGACTAGGTCCAGGAACTCATCCTACCTGTATCCCTTGACTATGTTTTCTTCACCCATGACTCTTCATACATAAAAAAAGGAAAATTTTCGTCATCAAAGGGTGTTTAGACCAGGTTTAATGAAACTTCGTCCACATACATGTTACTATCAGAATTGCGTGCTCGACTGCTCACGTAGAGTCCGCATAAATATACTAAATTTTATTTTACTTATTCAGTTGTTGCTTAATTACAAAAGTATTAAACAAATGAACCCGTCTTTCAGATACTTTTGCATGCAATAGCAAAGTACAAAGAACATGCTAGCTGTAGGGAGCGTTTAGTCTGCGATAACTTCTGAGCTTTTGTAAGAATCATATTGCTGCTGCCCTAAAGTACATCAAGTATGTAGTGAATTGTTAAGGTGCCATTATACAAGAAACTTGAAGATTAGATCCTGAACTCAGGTTTATTCGTATATATTTAGGTTGTTTTGTCTCAAGTTTCGACATCATTTCTCTAAAATGAATACGGATGAATAACCTTGTCTCTATATTTTTGACGACATTTGGCTACATTCATCTGGGCTGTTTTATGTGAACTTTGACACGTCAATTCTGTAATTCGAGCTATAGAAAATGATCATGCTTTAAAATGAAGTACTACAGGTTGTGTCGAAAGTAGGTGATTACTAGACAAGCCATCCTAGACATTTAATTTATACCCATGGAAGAAGGGATGTAGGTAGGAGATGTTGGTAGGAAAAAAGGGTTAGGAATATTACCCTGAACTCTGATAATTTTCATGCTTTTGCAAGGTGCTATTCTGATGATTTCTAATTCAAAGCCCCGACCCTAACTAATCATAGGCAGGTAGTTGTAGCCGATGAATCGCTGGTGCTAATAGGCAACAGGCGTCAAGGATGTTTTTTACATGCAACATTTGCGTGACTTGTGCCTCAAGACTAAGTTATCCCAAACAATTCGAGTTCAGAAAAATAACCATTCACAGCTTGCTTTCCTAGTTTTACCTTTCACATAATATAGCAAGAAAGCAGTTTAAGCTGTCAAAGTGATGATATGATCTCATGGCCTCCTCAACTACCTACCAACAATTTCCTATGTTCACCATTTAGCTGGTATCTCATTTCGTCACCAAATTCAATGTGCTAGCATAATATGGGTTGCTGAATGATCCCAGATGCCTTGAGTTACAGCCGAGATTGAGTTTTGATTGACGTTTGGATGCTAGCTTTTCAGCCATTGGCTTAGACTCAAAGGCCCCTATAGTGACATAGAGAATGGTGTCAAGGTTTCGATCAAAGAAATTAGGTAGGCGAGGCTGTAAAAGAAAAGCCAATGGCCCTAGCAGCTATCAAATCGCATAGGCTAGATCTGTATTATGGCAAACGGGGTTGCACTTGCTTGGCATAATAATGTCTTGTCTTGAAGACAAGTTTCCCTATTGATGAACAATTGGGGTTTGACGCTCTATTCTATTTTGGGTTATCGTCTCAGAAGAGAATTGAATGAGCACGGGAAAACATTGAACTAAACCTAGTTTACGGAAGGACTAGATGTGATTGATATAATTGTCTTACCAAGTGTAAGAAGCCAATGCACCCGACCTCTCGGCTTACTATGTGTCGGTTGCCCCATAGCGATGCGTTGGCATTCGCTCGAGACACCCGTGATGGTTAATAAGAACATGCCGGGCTTCTGAATTAAGATATCGGCAGAGTATCGTCCTGAGTTATTTGCCTTAGGTAGGTACTCAAAATACCTTGACGAAATATATGTGGTTTTGCCATTGATTGACATGATTCTGTTCAGTCCCGTTCACCCCCGCAGTAGTTCAGATACAACAATAGGGGGTTAGAATGGAGGTGAGGCCTCACCCCCACCAATAAAGCATCTGTTAGGTACCTAGGTAGCTGGAACTAGGTAATCCGGAGGTAAAATTAATCTCATACGTTCCCGTTGTGGTCTGATAGATTTTCAAACTGCCGCGGGCTCCTTTGGTTTGGTCAGAAGATTCAAGGTGACGAGCGGCAAACGAGAAAGGAAACCCGACGGGTGTCTCCTCCAAAGGGAAATACTACATATGTAAAAGTCTTCATGTTGATGTCACGGCCCACTGGTGGGGTCTGGATTCTGGAGCTACTAGGTAGGTACCTACCTATTGCGCGCATGAGGCAGGTAAACGGGGCGATCGGGACATAGGGTTTGGCTGATTCCGATAGCGGTAACCTACCTGATCTTTAGCGTGCCAGCCGTGCCTGTCACAAGTTTATTAGCGGATTGTCTTATCGGGTATCATCCTAAAAAGTTTGAGTCACTGGAATTTAGAAATATATATTAGATCGATTTCCACTTTGCTGAACACGTCTGTTGTTCCGCGACAGTCAATTTCTTCGGTCGATGTGATAGTAGTGTGTGATCACTTGTCGAACGTTCGTAATCCAAGATGCTCCGCGCGCTATGACAATGCGACTCATGCCCTGGACGAGGGCATATTCAAATCTCAATGTGAGTGAGGTCGCATTGCGCCCGCACCGTGCATTCCACCAACTACCTACCATCGTCCTCCCTTAAAAACCCAAATAGACCAGCAGCGCCACGGATTAGAATTGTATAATAGCTAATGGTTCGTAGAAGCCATTAATTAAGGATCTCAACCGCATCAATGGCTCAAGTTCATTGTCATCACGGACCGCGCGGAGCAATCCAAATAGCGGTGGGCACTCGATAACATATACTTCTCCGTATACATCTATATCCAAATCACAAAAACAAAAGAAAAGTCTTGATCGGGTATGGAAATATGTTTCTATCATTGTGTTGCACTGTTCTAATCATAATCAGGATTTCTTCGTCTCGGTACTCGAGACCTCGGTCACAAAGCGAGATGCCAAGGCTTATATGAACAAGTTTGTGCCACTGCTGGAAAAGAAAGGGGCAACTGGTTTCAAGCAGCGCACCGCCCAGACTTGCTCAACAACTAACAAGAGCTCTACCGAGGCGGCAGCTATAGTAGATACCGCTGTTGCTGACAAGAGTCTAGTCCCCGAACCAAAACTGGAAGGAGATGTCGCTATTCAAATTCCCCTGTACGTTGCTCTAGTCAAGTTTCGTGCTCCTCAGGAGATCGGTGACGCTACTCTCGATGGTGTGGGAAAGACCCTCAGCCAGCTCCGAAAGCTTGGATTGATTAGCATTGTGGTGGTCGACTGTGGTCTGGCTGGAAAAGATGAAGCCGCCGAACGGCAAACCGCCATCGTCCAAGCTAACCGCATTGCAATGGCAATAGATAACTATGATGCTCCTGGAGCACGGGTTATCGATTCGCCTATCGCTATCGAGAACTCTGTCGAGTCCGATGCTTCGCCCTTCACTTCACGTGGTCTATTCATCGGCAATTCCAATGATTTGATGGCTGCGTTACAAGACGAAGTGATACCTATCATAACCCCATTTGGATATACTGCCGACTCCTACGCGCTTAGGCCAGTCAATGCTAACGATGCTATCCTGGCTCTTACGAGACAACTGTCGGGCCTCCAGTTTCTGGGTCAGCCGACCGAAGATTCCCAGGTAACGCAGATATCTAGATCTGCTGAGGTGTACCGACTTGTCGTCTTGGATCCATTAGGGGGAACTCCTGCCAAAAATCGAGCAACCGGGAGATATTTATTTTTGAACCTAGAGCAGGAATTCCAAGAGGTCCGGAATAATTTGGCAACGTCAACGTCGTCGAACTCGAACACAAGCTCGGAGAATTTGCAGCATTTAGAGAATGCTGAATTGGCAAAGAATGTCCTGTCTCTTCTACCACCAACCTCTTCCGCAGTCATCACAACTCCGCGGGAAGTGGCAAATGAGCAGGACCCAAAGGACAACAATGTAGATTGGGCGCTTGTGGGAACCAGACGAGGCCAGAACCCGTTAATACATAGCCTCCTGACGGACAAACCAGTCCAATCATCGTCCTTGCCTTCCGAACGCTTTCGACCAGTCACGTCTTCTGCCGGCCTGTCTCAGATCGGTTCGTTGACGACTTTGGCCAAACGGGGAATGCCCTTGACTATATTCCCAGACCCTCGAGTAACTCCCTGGAAGCCGCCACGTCCAGGACAGGGAGGTTTGAACCTGACGGATCCGTGCATAGACTTACCCAGACTCGTTAATTTGATTGAGGACTCATTTGGAAGAAAATTAGACGTAAATCATTATTTGAAAAGGATACACGGAAATTTAGCTGGCATTATTATCGCAGGGGAGTACGAAGGGGGCGCGCTGTTGACATGGGAAAAGCCTCCCGGCTTAGACAGCTCTGACCCGAACATTTCGAACCGGCTCGTGCCTTACCTGGACAAATTTGCAGTCCTTCGCAAGAGTCAAGGCGCAGGAGGAGTTGCGGACATCATCTTTAACGCCATGGTCCGAGACTGCTTTCCGTACGGGGTCTGTTGGAGAAGTAGGAAAAACAATCCCGTCAACAAGTGGTACTTCGAGCGGTCGCGGGGTTCATTGAAATTTAAAGACATGAACTGGACTATGTTCTGGACAACTCTGGATCTGGGTTTGGATGGGCAGAAGTTCCGAGACTACGAAAGCGTTTGCCGGGGCGTCGAACCGTCGTGGGCGGATCAGAAGCATATTGTTGATTAGACGAGGCTAAGCGTGATAGACATAGACATTGTATTGTAGAATATCCGAATTTATTCTATGAAAATTACTGTCTATTATTAGGACACATGGCATGGCTATTGAGGTTTTATTTGATAGGCAGGTTCTACGTACTAATTTAAGAAAGCCGATTGCTCTAGCCTACGTCATTTTTATGATCTCTCTTATGTAGTTGGTCAGTCCCATAGTTTAAAATTTCTTCCTTTTCTTTCCTTAAGTCGTGATATCTAAACCGGTTTCTGAAATGGATATATAGCCCAACGACCTCGCCGCGTACATTTGACTGCCTAAGCATGGAAAAAACGTCTGTTCGCTCCCAGAAGACATAGGTATCGTCGGTAATTGGCATGCCTCCATAACATCCATGAGCTGTGCTGGATTTTGTCCACGTATCATATGAAGTCAGAATCAGAGTAATAGATGATGTTTGTACCTAATGTTAGATGGCGGGGCGGCAAGGCGGCCAGGCGGTCAGGGTGTGAAAACCCCACCATCGTGGTTTGGCATTAGTCGTGGTGGGGGAGAAGGGTGGACTTCCAGGTTGGCTGGGGTGGATGGATTGACGGTGAAGGGGTATCAATATCACCACTCAAGCTGCCATATTTGATATGATACTTTCAAGTTCTTTGCGAAGAAAGAACAATTCCATTATCTACAAGTACCTATGTACGGATTAGGGATTTAGAACTTATATATTTCAATTGTAGATGTACAATTTGGTGAAAGAAGAATATCATGATACCTACATGATACTTGATGAATCAATTGTTTCAATTGTTCAACTTCTATCAAATTATAAGTCTACCTACAGTATCCTAGAAGCTAAAGGCTGAGCGTTGAGAGCGTTTAGGTAGGTGGGTACATAGGTACGGGTGTCCTTAAAGTGAGGCTGGTGTTTCCATGGGAAAGCCAAGAAAGCCTTACAACTGGCAGGGACGAAGGTGGAAATGTCCAGAACTTTCGCATCGAAGCTACCTACGGCCCACCCCACGGTGTGTAATAAGTGAGGGGTTCTAATAGAAACGCTAAGGTACAAAGTGATTTTTTTGCGAATCTCCCACCCTCCCACTTCGCATTTTCGGGCAGCTTTTTTTTTCAAGAAGGAATCTTTTTTTTCCTTTACACGACATTCCAACCAAACTCCAACGGAAATTGTCTCTCTACTACGCGTAGACAGTAAAATCGAGAAACCACTTTGTGTTCGATACGTACGATTTTAATCGTAAATTTAATCCGGCACAAGGTAACGGCTCGCGACGTTTCTTGACTCCCCCGCAGTCAAATAAATACCATATATCACTTTTATTTGTTTACCCTCACATAACATCCCGCCAAGATGAGTGTAGTCGGTAGGTTATCAACATAGCACCGAGTGGCCTTCTGGTGACGAGGTGACAAAACAGCTAACACATAATAATTACAGGCGTCGATTTCGGAACTCTGAACACTGTTATCGCAGTCGCCAGAAATCGAGGTGTCGATGTTGTACGTAACTTTCCCCCATATGCGCTTCGTTATTTGTATACGGTTAGGCATGTGTGAGGCTAACAACTACTCGGACAGATCACAAATGAAGTCTCTAACCGAGCAACACCGTAAGTTGGACAATGTGATCCCAATCTTCCTTCACACATCAATTACTAACATGCTCGATCTTCAGGTCTCTAGTTGGATTCGGGCCCAAGTCCCGATACCTCGGTGAGCCGGCAAAGACCCAAGAGATCTCCAACCTTAAGAACACCGTCAGCTCCTTGAAGCGACTTCTCGGACGAACCATCAATGATCCCGATATTCAAATAGAGCAGCAATATGTCTCTGCGCCTCTAGTGGATGTCGGCGGCCAAGTCGGCGCCGAGGTGTCGTACTTGGGCAAGAAGGAGAAGTTCTCGGCTACTCAGTTGACGGCCATGTTCTTGAGCAAGATCAAGCAGACAACCCAGAACGAGCTGAAGTTGCCTGTCTCTGACCTTGTTATCAGCGTGCCTGCATGGTTCACCGACGTCCAGCGAAGAACCCTTCTCGATGCTGCCGAGATCGCCGGTCTCAAGTTGCTCCGTGTGATGAACGACACAACTTCCGCCGCTCTGGGTTACGGTATTACCAAACTTGATCTGCCCTCGGCCGAGGAGAAGCCTCGACGTGTGGCATTCATCGACATCGGTCACGCCGACTACTCCTGCTCCATTGTGGAGTTTAGGAAGGGCGAACTGGCTGTGAAGGCAACTACCTATGACCGTCACTTTGGTGGCCGCGACTTCAACCTAGCCTTGGTCAACCACTTCCAGAAGGAATTCAAGGGCAAGTATAGGATCGATATCACGACCAACC
The DNA here is from genome assembly GCA_022578945.1 of Hypoxylon fuscum. Classification (NCBI taxonomy): domain Eukaryota; kingdom Fungi; phylum Ascomycota; class Sordariomycetes; order Xylariales; family Hypoxylaceae; genus Hypoxylon; species Hypoxylon fuscum. The sequence goes on along the minus strand of MU399906.1, from coordinate 29,057 downwards.
CCAAGGCCATGGTTCGCGTGGATGCTGCTGCCGAGAAGTTGAAGAAGATTCTATCCGCCAACCAGCAAGCGCCCATGAACATCGAGTCGCTGATGAACGATATCGATGTGACGGCTATGATCACGCGACAGGAATTTGAGGCACTCGTGGAGCCGCTGCTAGCTAGAGCCGCGGTGCCCCTGGAGCAGGCCCTTGCTGAAGCCAAGCTCAACAAGGAAGATATCGACGTAGTCGAATTGGTTGGTGGTTGCACTCGCGTGCCTGCTCTCAAGGAACGAATCCAGTCATACTTCGGAAAGCAGCTTTCCTTCACCCTCAACCAAGACGAGGCCGTCGCTCGAGGCTGCGCTTTCAGTTGCGCCATTCTCTCTCCAGTCTTCAAGGTCCGTGACTTTGCTGTTCAGGACATTGTCAACTATCCTATCGAATTCTCATGGGAGAAGGATGTCGACATTCCGGACGAAGACACGAGCCTTACTGTGTTCAACAGGGGTAACGTCCTCCCTTCGACCAAGATCCTGACATTCTACCGCAAGCAAGCCTTCGACCTCGAGGCTAGATATGCCAAGCCCGAAGACCTGCCTGGCAAGATTTCGCCTTTCATTGGTCGATTTTCCGTCAAGGGCGTCAAGGCTGACCCCAAGACTGAATTCATGATCTGCAAGCTCAAGGCTAGGGTTAACATCCACGGTGTGTTGAACGTGGAGAGCGGTTACTACGTCGAGGACCAGGAGGTTGAGGAAGAGATTAAGGACGAAAAGCAAGATGGAGACAAGAAAGATCCTGATGTAAGTCATGCCTGGTTTTTCATTTTCATTTTCAGGGCGATGTCAATTCGCTACCTGAGACCAACTTATCCTCCCATTAAGACGTAATCTGGGCGGTTATGCACGGAAAACATGTGTAGCATTGTTAACTAACTGATGTTATAGGCTATGGATACGGACGACAAGAAAGATGGTGACAAGCCCAAGACCAAGAAGGTTAAGAAGCAGGTTCGTAAGGGTGACCTGCCTATCGTTGCTGGCACAACATCCCTGGATGAAGCCGCTAGAAACTCCCTTGCCGAAAAGGAAGCGTCTATGCTTATGGAAGACAAACTCGTTGCCGACACCGAGGAGAAGAAGAACGAGTTGGAGACGTACATCTACGACATGCGCAACAAGTTAGATGACCAGTACGCCGACTTTGCCAGTGAAGAAGAGAAGGACAAGCTGAAGGCAAGGCTTACTGAGAGCGAGGTTAGTAATTCCCACTTAGCCAACATTTAGACACTAGAAACTAACATGGTTTAGGATTGGTTGTATGAGGACGGCGAAGATGCTACTAAGGCAGTCTACATCGCTAAGATGGATGAGATTCGGGCTATGGCTGGCCCTATTACGCAACGTTACTTCGACAAGGTAGAAGCAGACCGTCAGGCTCTTCAAGCTAAGCTTGATGCCGAGGCCGCTGCTAAGAAGGCCACCGAGGAAGAAGCTCGAAAGGCGACTGAGGGCGAGAAGGGAGAAGCTAATAAGGACGAGGAGATGACCGATGCAGAGGCAGCGAAGCCCGAGGCCGAAGAACCTCAGTCGTAAGGTGGCTCTAAAGCTAGTCTCTTGAAGAGGCGCGAGTGTTCGCCCTCCTTCGGATGATATCGCAGTCTACCGACGGCAGTAAGATGCGGATAGCCCTTATTATGTATCGCACGATAGGGTCAGAAAATGAAGAGAAATTTTAATGACTGCATGGTAAACGGGGGATGGGTGGTTTGACGGGTAAACTGGACCAGGTAGGCATGATTCTTGCGGTGTTTCACGACGAATAGAGAATCATATTATTTCGTGCGGTCGGTACGACGGAGTGTGGCTCTTTAGTACTCCCGCACATCTTAGATAGACCAGACAATGCAGGTTATTCCAATGAAACGTATGCATTCTCGTGTATGTTTTTAGTGCTAGTTTACGTTTCAGCACAAGAGGTTTAAATAGGGGAAAGTGGCATGTGAAGGCATTTGAGTGACACGTGCGGTTATGATAATAGAAATTGCACTTATCGACAAATAGACTCGAAATACTATGAAGTTGATATTCACCCATACCAATATATTAGACAGGTAAAGTTAACTACACCTATCAAAGTTGAAAGAATGACCATTTGCATAGATCAACATATATACTCTTTAAATATTCGTCATTTTGTTGGATCCATACACTATAAGGGTCCCATTTCATAGACTCTGAAGAAGGCTTTATGCATACTCTCTGTATGTCTTCGGTGAATTGCATTGCCCTCGACAGATTAGATCAGTAACTATAACCCTAGTCCTTCTTATCGCACCATGCCCCGACTCCTAGCAGGTCTATGTTAAGGCTGTCCTTCCGTAGATGCTTGGGAGTTTCCTTGGGTAGATTACTGTTACTAGCCTGTAGCTCTTGGTGTTAGTACGTTCCTCAATTAATTGTATTAACGTCGTGTTTTGGAGCAACTTACGCTTAGCTTCCCGTCACCTTTCTTTACTCCATCAGGAGGACCAGCATGGGTTATGGACTCCTTTCGCAGAAGACCGTCTGCTCGAGCGTTGTCAATGACAAATAGATTATTAGTAGTGGTTGCTTTGCTGCGATACTCCTGTCAGTCCATCTCTTAATAAATGTTTTGCAACTTACCTGGAGTCCATTTTGAAGGGATAGTGAAGTTTGTAGTAGGTATGATTCTATGTTCATTTTGGGTTTATTGTAAACGAGCATACTCGCACAAATATATAGAGTCTTTTAATCGAAACCGCGATTATATAGCAGACGATCGTGACTGCGATCATATGAGAAACATCATACGCATAAATCATGTTTCCTTATTTGAAAATTGGGCTCTACGATGATTTGCTGGTTGAAGTGGAAGGATTTTGGGGTATCGATACCTCCAGCTCCGCATACATCGCTACCTAACTGAAGGTACAGATACTTAAGTCCTCGCTTGTAAATAATCGCCAATCCGATCAAATGGAAATATAGCCACTCTTCAACTCCCTTTGCATTGCCTCAGCTCGTTGATGGAACACCATATCCGCCAACACGCATCGCAAGTCTATTGCAATTCTTTTGAACGATATATGGTATTTTCGATATATGTAACATAATTAAGAACTCCCTATGTTTCTGAATAATTTAGTACCTAAGCCGATCAAACTTCATTCCTCTGCCATCATTTGTTACTAGACACTGGGATAACACATGGTGGAAGTACTTGTTAGTAAATTGTCTTGATGAATCGGTTGCATATAACTTAGGTTAAGCAGGACCTTTAATCTTCATGCCCTAGGTGGATATATAACCATTGCCCAAGATTAACATCGTGAACACGTCCTAGTCTAGCAGCCGTCTAGGAAACTCAAAGCCAAACATGCCAAAGTTCTCGAGCCACTATGTATGGCACTGCGTAAGTGCTTCCTAGTCAATTTATCCTGATCGTTTCGTTAAACCCTACTTAGCACGAATGCGGGTTCGGACTTCTGAATGTGATTATTGATGTAGCATGTCCCAACAGCGCCTGCAGTCATGAAAGATGCCCCGATTGCGTGGTGGAGGTTATACAGAGCCCTGGCATAATCGATGATCACATACCTGTCCCAAAAAATTCGGACCAGACAGCTAAAGGTCCTGCTACTACTCAGTCACCCGTAGTAGATACAGAAGATTCGGACCAAACGGCCAAAGATCCTGCTACTAAGTCGCCCGTAGTGGATGTGCATCATCTCTCACTTCCAGTTTCATCAGTCGACCATGCTCTTTCTAGTTCAACATCGCAGCAGAGGCAGAAGAGTTCCTGGCTACCAAGAGAAATTAGCCCTGTTAATACTCCTTTGGACCAATGCCATTCGAATGATCTTGTTTTGGACTACCGTCCAAGGCCTCCTAATCCTGATACTACCGATGATACGACAGAAGAAGATATGCAAACAACAGGGAAACCAGAAGCAGTGTTAGAACCTCCAGATATTGACATAAAAGCAGAGACGGAAGCTTCTCTAGAATCTGTGTTACATTTCAGTGGACATTTGCAAAGTACTACCATTCAGCAAGAAGACTGCGATGATAGGCAGCCTGGCGAGCAGTTCAGCGTACATCAATCTACGACCAACCCGCTAGCCTTGAGTTCTTCTAATGCTCTTATCAATCCAACATCATTCGTGTTATCACGGTGGCTGAATTCAATACAAGATGATCCTAATCGTGGAATTATTGCCAGAGCGTGCGGATATATCTTGCAACATCAGCCGACAGATGGAGGCGAAACATCGTCGCAAACCGGCCCAACATCATTAAATTCCGCCCACGGTTCTAAAACGAATAAAAGACCACAGAAGAGGAAAGCTTCGGATTTTGATAACGATAACGACAATTCTAGAGCACTGACTAGTATCACTAAATCCCCCTCAACCAAGAATGAGAGGAAGACTAAGTTTGCCTGTCATTTCTACAAGAGGAACCAGCGTGCGTACGCAACTTGTGGTAGAAGTGGCTATGGTACGATATCTCACCTAGCAGATCATCTGCGCAAGGAACATAGTTTGAAAGAACATTCTTGCCATGCATGTTGGTTACCATTTCGCAATGCTGAAGAGCTAACTGCCCATAACAACAACACCAGAGAAAATGTTTGTCTACCGACTGAAGGGACACCAATGAATACACTGCGCATCACTAAAATACGTACTGGAGATTATGATAAGTGGTTTTGGATTTGGGATCAACTTTTTCGGAACCCTAGGATCGAGAGGGCTCGTTCCCCTTATTGGGAAGACTTTGATTATGACGGCCAATTATTCTCAACCCAGAGGCAGTTCATGTTGGATGAACTTACGCTTATTCCATCTCTCTCATCTACGAATATTGAATTCGTGATGGATTCCCTAGCGAGATTTCAGGAAATTTGGGAAAACAATCCTCCTGAGCCTCATATCCCAGAACCAATCCCAACTCCAGCAGTGACACAAGGAAGTGCTGACAACGGGCAACCTATACTCGATACGTCGCTATCATCCGAAATTGAAGATAGTACGATACCGTCTCGGAGTGTGTTTAATCCCCCAGTGGCGTCCAGGGATGACTCATCATTACGGCCCGGAGAAATGACAGATGATACGCTCCTCAACACTATAGTTCAGGAACCGTTGAATATTGCTATCGGTTCTCCGACCGAATTCAGCGCCCTCGAAGAAATACAGTCCGTATCTTTGGCAGGCATCCCTGATGCTATGATACTTCCCGAGGAGAATGACCCGTTTTTCTCCTCTTACTACTACGACGCTTACCCGGATGACTCTAATGATTTGAACCTGCTCTGTTTACCAGAGTGTGATTCAACCTCATCCATGACTACAGAAGTAAGGCAATCCAGTGACCTTAAACCATAACCACTCTGGCAGTCTATGGAAATCCAGGCGAAGGGTAGCTGGCAGTAGTATGACTTTGAAGTTACTATACTGGTTCATGGGCTAAGAATAACGAGGTTTGCGGCTGAAGGATGAAAAGGATCGTGCAGAAACTGAATATACTTCAAGCATTCTGAAAATACCGTTGCATGCACTCCAGTGAAGCTCCTGTGAAGGACAGCTCAGATAGAGAGGTCTGTTGCTGGTGATAGATATTGTATTGGCGTAGTTGGGGACGCCTGTGAAGAAAATGCCCCGCACTTTGATTGAGGTATTCTCGCTTAGTAAGCGGCGATACTGATACTCAACCGTCGCTTGGCTGCTGACATCCTCTTCTCCTAGCATCAGATGAAACTTTAGAATGGAGGCCAGACCCTCCCGCAAGCGCTTGCGACGGAGTACCCGAAGCTGCTATCAATGTAGGCATAGTCACCTTCGATTATACTCTCACTCTGAGCTAACACATGATATCAGGTAGAAAGCGCAAGGTCAAGTGTCAGCTCATCGATGAGAACGTCGAAACTTGCGCCGAATGTGTAAAAAGTGGAACGCGCTGCACTCTCCAAGAGCCTGAGCCGGAGCTGAGTAGCGGAAGCTCTCCTGATCAGGCCGATAAGCAGGAACATGAATCAAGGCTAAAGCGCATTGAATCTCTCTTGAAAAAGCTGGTTGAGGCCCAAGAACGACCCCGACCGGTTGAAGATTCATCCCAATCCGAGCCTACAGTTCCTGCATCTTTTTGGGACGATATTGTAAGTTCTGAAGCAAATTCCATGATAGAAGTACATTTACTTACCTAGACAATGTCAGTTGCTTCAACCAACAGCTGATGTTGCTCCCCCTCTCGTCGACGATCATGGCCTTGTCATGACCCAACCGCTACATATGCCAGATGCCAAACGGTCACTTTTGTCCCTTCTGCCGTCTGCACAAGATGCACTTACCATAGTCACAAACACTACTGCTTGGCTTTGGGGGGTAGAAACTCCTGGAGGGACCGTTCTGAAGCCAGATGATACATTTCAGCTCCTCGAAATTGCTACCATTTCGAAAGGCAGTGCAATGCATGTCGCGAAATCATTACTGTTATTTGCGCTATACATGCAACAACTCCCCGAAAATCTTGATGCGCAATTTCTAGAATCTAAAAGCGTCGAAGAGGTCATTGAATTGATTGTTGAGCGAGTCAAGTTATTTGTCCTATCCCACGAAGATGAAGCGTGCTCGTTGGACGGTCTGGAATGCTTGACTCTGCTAAGCTTGATTCAACTGAACGATGGCGCAATTCGAAAAGCGTGGATGACATTTAGGAGAGCTCTCGATATCGCCAGGTTGAAAGGGCTTCAGAACAGCTTCTCCCTCTCCGCACGCAACTCGTCTCGCGACGACATAGCCTTCTGCCGACGCCTGTGGCTCTCGACTGTCTGTGGCGACTGCTACTGCAGCCTTCTTCTTGGCCTTGAACCTGGTCTGGGAATCACACCCTTTGGTCCTGACGACGCGACCTGGAACGATCCACTTGCTGACGACGACGCAAACGTTCAGCGCCGTATCTGTCTAATCGTGGCACGCATTGCGCAACGAAACGCTGTTGGCCTTCATCAAGAATGTCAGATCCTTCAAGAAATAGATGAAGCGCTGAACAAATTGAAGGACTCCCTGTCGTCTTCTTGGTGGAGAGTTCCATCCTTCCGTCAAGATCGACTTCTCGACTCAGCCAAGGAACCTAACCGCCTCATATGTCAGCTGTGGTTTTTCCAAGCGCGAACGTTTGCGCACATGCCCATCGCTTTTGGGAAAATTACAAATGACTCGTTGAAAAACCTTCAAATCTGTATGGAGGCATCTAGAATTACACTTCATCGATACCTTGGGTTCCAACACGCCAAAGACAACCTATCTCGTTGCAGGTCCGTCGATCAATCGGTCTTTTTAGCTGCAGTGGTCCTTCTCCTTGCCCAGGTCCAGCTTCGATGTCACAAGACTTACTCAACAGCTTCCAGGTTCGATTCAGACCGAGCTTTACTTGAGCAAGTCATTGAGTCATTAGAAACTGTTGGGAAAATGTGCCACAGAGAACATGTAGCAAGACAGAGCTTTGAGATTCTTTCCACCATGCTGGGCATTGTCGCTGCCGACTTAGAAGATGCCATTTTCATAGCGAGTGACTCCTCTGATCCTAGCACTCCCTTGGTATTCGGAATGTCCCTCGATCCCCAGGTCGCTGTTGATGGCGCTGTGGGCACGACTAAGTCTGGGATGGAAGATATCATTGTGTCTTCGATCCAGCCGGTGCTTGACGTACATAGTCCCGCCTCACGTCTAATCAACCTTTTGTTCGCAGCTAAACGATCGGCATCGGGTGTACCAGAACACCATCAAGAGCTATTACATAGACACGCAGGGCTTACTCTTGACGATTTAATAGATCCAACTATTCTACAATAAGATTATTTATAAATATTATAAGTTCGTCCTGGACCCTTTAACATCTTCTAGACGCAAACTCTCTTACGTCACCTACATGAGGATAATTGAGACCCAATAATCACACAAGCCTTATTCGGGTCCTTCATCCACATCGGCTAGGACTTAGATCCATCCTTTTGCGATCCTAATAGCTCCCTCCCCTTTCTCACGATGCGCGCATTTTCAATAATCAATTCCTCCCCTTCGCCGTCAATGGCAAGATACGTCATGAACGCACCCAACTCGTCGACTCGGATCGACCAATTCTCACCCAATACTACGCCAACTTTGGTAATCGCACCAAGCACGCCACCGTCCATCATTTTCTTAGGCACAACTCCTCCTGGCTTGACGACGAAAGTCTTCCATATGGTGGCATGACTCTTTGCGATTGCAAGAGCTTTGGTGTCAAGCAAGCCCTGAGATAATATTAGTCTGGAAAACCCACGATGGTTTAGGTCATACCTTGAGCTTCCGCGGCTTGTCTCCCCACCACAACTTCTCTTCTTGGTTCTGACGTACGAACTTGCCGCTTAATTGGACATATCTAAATTGAGGCCTGCTGGGTTTGGTTTCCAATACCCGTGCCATGTTTTCCAAGAAGGCAAGGGGATACTCCAAGTCGACAGTCAGGCTCCCGGTGTATGATCCCATGGCCCTTCAGACAGCCAATTAGTAAAGAGCAATTGGGTTTTGCTGGAAAGTGTGCATCATTTTGCCAAGCTTACCAAATCATGGCAGCGGCGTCTGCATGCGCCTGCAATACATCTTCTGGCCATATTGCGAAGTCCTTGACCAAGACACACTCAAGTTTCGGATGGCCAGATACGTCGGCGGGTAGATCCCGACGCACAAAGGCGACCACATTCGTGATTCTTGGATGAGCGAGACATTGAATGAGGGCTTCGCCCCCAATCATTCCGCTGGCGCCAACGATGAGGATTTTCATAGCGGCTGAAGTAGGGAGTAGTTAATCGTGAGCAACGGTAACTGACAACTGAACAAACGTGTCTAACATGAATGACGATTGAAGATTCAACGCATGCACCCGGGTTTAAATATAATTCGGGAACCTTGGGGATGGTCCTGACGGAGTGGGAGGCTACCCATCGCTGTCGGCCGAGTCGGCCGAGAGGCATGGGATCATCCTTGTTAATCACCACCAGAACCTTCGAAAATTGGAATAAGCCAATGCACTCCTGTAGCTCAAGTAATAGCTTCTGGTCATTCTAAAAGTATCCCATTGCAGTGGTCAGCAGCTAATTTCAAAGTTGAGCCTGCACCGTCCCCGGTTCCGATCATGCGGCTGGCCAATTGCGGATAGCTTCTCAGAAACGGGAACTTCAGTGCTGACAGGTAACTACTGCTGTCATGGTCAAGCTCTCTTGCGAAGTTTTTACGATTCATACTTGCGCCTCCGGTACAGCGCGCCCAGAAAAGCGAATATATATTTACGAACTCTTGGGTATATTCCAGGTATCTTGATTACCTAAGGTAAGGAAATATTTCGTGAAAACCATAATCAAGTTGTTTGATTTCTTTATTTTAACGTAAGAATCAAAATTTAGCTAAACTTGACTTGACTATTTTCTTACTATATCGATCCACCAGAAGCCCATGACACCAGAGGTAACATGCTAGTACGGAAATTCCTGTCCAACGAGCTTCTCGCTCAACCTCCACAATCTCTCCGCCTCCACGGAGCTTGTTGCCCAGGGCCTTAAGACGTCAGACAATGGATCAGCCAAGCGGCAGCTTAGGAGATAGGCTCCATTGTGAGCTTTCATTATTAGCCATATACTCTTCACGGCGGTATGGACGAGACACTTACCTGTAACTTCAGGGTCAAAGGCTGCATACGCATACGTAATTGCACTAACCTCGGGTGTACAAGGTACGATGCTATCAAAACCAACCTTGACACCTGTAGCGGAAATGGCATCGGCAGTCTGCTGCACTTTGACGAGGTTACGACCAGCTAGGATGAGTAGCGCTGGCCGGGCACGTGCGATGCCAGTCACAAAGCCGGCACCTATTCCACCAGGAGATACACCGGTCAGATAGTCGAGTTGGGTTTCTTCGAGCCGTCGTCATTCCCCGATCCCTTCCTGCAACTATCGGATTAGGTCATATCGTTCAATCCAACCAATAGCAACGTGAACTAATTCAACAGTGGATCGACTCCATCTCGAAGGTGTCCAACTCTTAGAGTTACTCGATTGAGCAAGCTGTGGCAAATCTGCCTCAACAGTACTTAATGTGAGAGCTCCTTCTCATCCATCATTAGCTTACATTCAAATTACTCATTCAATCATGGCCCAGACAGTATTCCGTCGCCGCGATAAAACCGCCGGTTGTGGGCTCCGGGAAGTTCTTTCGGTGCAAAGCAAAGCTGGATCACCAATCCCAATTCCTAGTCCCCCCGAAGATGTACGCAGAATAACCCGCGAATCGTTATTTAGTTGGGCGGCTAATTGAACTGTTCACGTAGGCAGATGACGTGAAGACCAGATGTGATTCGTTCACCTTCGAGTCCTTCACGGTCGAAGATGCTTGGGAACTTGGTCATCTCCTCTACGCCCGGCTTCTGCCTTTCTCATCCCAGAAGCCTACGCTAATTTCCATCTCGCTGGCCAACAGTAGCCAGGTTCTGTTCCAATGCGCCGTGGGCTCTGGTACAGCACCAGATAATGAGATCTGGGTGCAGAGGAAAAGGAACACTGTGCTACGATTTGGTACTAGCACCTGGTTTCAGCATTGCAAGTATGCTGGTGATGAAGAGGCGTTCCGGTCGAAATTTGGCATGAGTCAGGGGCAGGCCGAGAAGTATGCTATTCACGGCGGTGCTGTTCCCAGTGAGTAAACATTACCTCTCCTCCCTTGAACTTTATTTCGGAATGAAGTCGTAACTTATTCTAATTCGTTGTAGTCCGGGTCAGAGGCGTTGAGGGTATCGTCGCTGTGGTTGTGGTTTCTGGGCTGAAGCAGAATGAAGATCATGGCGTTATCGTCGATGTTATCAATAACAATTGGCTATGACGTACATACTAGTAGGTTACTTCGAAGCATGCGCAAATGGTTCAGAACTAGTTAACGTAGTCGTTCGTGGTGAATTTGCTCTATAGCACATATTCTTTGAGAGAATTCACAGAAAATGAGAAATAATAAAATAGTTCATGAATGTTTATCCATGAATTGACCTACCGGGCTCACAATAACCTCACATCTCCAAACTTCCCCGTACCGGAGTGATACCGAGTCCGAATGTGCGAGTTAACCCGCACCTGATGCGTAGCTCGGCCCCACATAACTCGGCCCTCGCGCTTAGTACCAGCAAGCAGGGCTCAACATCGATATATTATTAGATGACTCTTGCGCCGCGCGCTAGCTTCAGCTGATATGAAGTTAATTTATTTAAACTCGATATCATGCTGTAAATTTCGTGGATGACATTTTTACTTTTATCGCAAACGACAAGAGCACCTGCACACACCGGATATCCACTTTCTAACCGCCCCCAAATTTGGCAATCTCATCCATCTAACAACCAATCAGAACCTATTAGTTGGCAAGCAATTGCGAAACACTTCGTCGCGATGACCGCGCTGGAGACCCACGAACAGCCAGATATAACTGTATTCCGCGGTTGGAAAGATTCTGGAAAGTATGTGTGGTCCCCGTATGTGATCAAGCTAGAGACGCGGCTACGCTTCGCGGGGGTGCGATACATAACGGGCGTCGGGTCACCCAAAACAGCTCCTAAAGGCAAAATCCCGTATATAGAATATCGGAAGCCTTCTTTTTCTTCTTCTTCCCCATCTCCGACAGTGCGAGAAAGTGCATTGATGGGTGATTCTACCCTTATTACTAAGACGTTGACTGAGTGTGGCGTTCTTTCGGATCTCAACAGCGCATTGGGGCCGGCGGAGAGATCGCACGATGTGGCGCTCAGGGCCTTGTTAGAAGATAAGTTGTATTTCTACCACGTAAGTCTGATTGATTTGAGTTTTCTTGAATCATGCCCATATATGCAACATGACTGGATTGGTTCGTATCTAATGAAATATCTTAGACATGGGAGCGCTGGATTCAGAACTACTACACGATGCGTGACCATGTCTTATGGTCCATACCGTATCCGGTGCGCGTACTGGTTGGCTTGATGATCTACCGCAGTACTTTGGCGACGTTACATGGGCAGGGTACCGGTCGCTTCACAGCTAAGGAGATCGTGACTTTTCGGCGCGAGATCTGGGAAGGATTAAGTGCGTTGCGTAAGTAGCACTCAGTTTCTCGTTGTTCCCTACGTCCTGATACGGACATCGATTATTTTTCTATTATGATGCCTTCTGGGAATTATCAACCTCATCGTGTAGCGTGGAGGCGCATTACTCTCTTTCATCTTGCTCGTCTCTAAATGTCAAATTCTGACTTCGCGTATTTTAGTCACGGCATCACGATCTAATAATAAAGACGCCCATGAACCGTTTTGGGCTCTTGGCGGAGACCATCCGACAGAGGCGGACGCATCCCTGTTTGGATTCATTGTCTCAGCTTTAATATGCACCGCGTAAGTTATTAGTCTAGTTCTGACACTTGACTCCTCCTTTTTCGTGCAATATCACGAGATCAGGGTTGCAGAGAGTGAAAGATGGACTCATATTAACTGATACCAGCGCACCCGACTCCCAAAGGGTAGTTAAGACCTTTCCCGTCCTAGTAGACTATGCAGACCGTATTCACGACCGATACTTTCCGGATTATGAGAAATGGTCCACATAGCAAGTACGATATGATAGAAATGAATGTCGGTTGGAATTTATCAATATAGACCTAGGATGACCTTAGTGGTATCCTTCGGCGTATCAACTTCTCAGAGCCTTAGCCAACTATCAAGGACCAAAAGAAAACGTTCATAATAACCCAGTATTGTCTCATGAAGTAAGCTAATTAACTATAATGCATATTGAACTTGAATTGTCGTATCAATCTTTGCTTCGATAGACAACTAGGATCAACATACAATTACCGCAATCCACGAATCCCCACGATACCTCCGCGTCAGGCCAGAAACTCATTAGCTGAGCCCCGGCCTATTTGATAAACACTTTACCTTCCATGATAACCCCAGTTAAAACCATTGAATACTCTTTCGACACCTTCATCGTCATAAACCTACTCATCACCATTAGTTCCAAATAATTCGACGTTTCAAAATGAGAATGGCCAACCTTGAAGATCACAGTTTCCCCTCCATCAAAAAAGTTGCAAACGAGATCCTCATTCTCGGCCCTTCCTTCCTCTTCGAACTCTTCTAGCATCTGCAGAAGAGACTTTCTGCGGAAGAAAATGTCAAAAGTCCAGCCACGTATGTGTGGGTAATATTCTCCTCGTTGCTGGCTGGCTATTGCTTCATTAGTAAGAAGTATCAAAGGTTGTCCTTGGCCACTAATGGCAGTAGGAGGTGAACTCACAAGCCACCCATTTCACGAACCCAGCCAAGGTTTCATTTTCGTTTACATCCATGCCATGAACTGCCCCATAGCTCCCTTCCTTAACGTTGATCCACATGTCGCCGTGATCGCGGTATCCTCGTCGATGCCAACCAGCGCCCCTAACATTACGCCGCGACCTGTTGAGAGGACCAACGCCCCTCACGCGCTGTGCTCTGTGTATACGTTCTGGGGGCATCCTTGTAAATACCTGGACGCTATTATTCGGGCTCAATAACGGTTTCTCGTTCAATGCTTTAGATAAATATTGAGTGACATGAACAGGTAGAATGATGGAAAAGGCGGAAAGGTTTGAAATGAAAAGTGAAACACGGGAAGTTGAACAAAATATGAAGCCACGCCGGCCTTTAACAAGGTCCAAACGGTCTCTTGCAGCATCATAATTTCGATCTAATTCCAAGCTATTCCCTACTCAGTATGGGAGACCTACACCCTAGTGGCTTGGCCCCGGATGCCTACATATATGAGCCGACGCCACAACATAGGAACTTAGTTGAAGATACATTCGTAATAGCGAGGAGGATTGGTCTATTAATCCCCAAAAATATCCTAAAGCTTATTATCTAGGCTTCTTTTGAGAGTTTCTAATCCGGTTGACTAATCGTTCTAAGTCCTTGACACCAGATGGAGAACACACCGACTACAAGAGGCATTATCAAGAGTACCAAATAGGAGCAAGCATGCTCTTTTTCTATTAAGCTGACGATAAGTACTGCATTCGGATACTGTGTGAAGAGGAAATCGACATATGTACATATGATATTGGTTCCCGAGCACATCATATGTAATTCAATGAGCGCCAACGCCACGTTCTTGGCAATACTTCTCAACCTCCTTGCGCAGGCTCTGGTTCTGCCGCTCAACAAGGTCCATGATATCTTGACACTCTGAACCAAGTTCCATCGTGCCACTTCGCGCGCCCACACTGTTGCTGATTTCTATCATTTCTTCCATGACAGCCTGCAGCTGATTCGGAAGCCAGGTGACGATTGGGCTACCCCCTGTCGCTGTGGGATGAGATGTCTGCTTGAGTATGTACTCCCGGGCAAAGCACCAATGACGCCACCTAAAATCGCGGACTTGGTTCAAGGCCTCGAGCCAAAGACCTCGGGACTCTTTCACCAAGGCGAGGTCTTCATCTGTCACAGATGAGTTGCGCTCAATGCCGACGGCAAGAGCAAAGTCTTTTGCTCCCATTTCGTCGCAGCATTTCTTTACCTCGACGAGGAATTGACGGTGGTTGCTAGGCCGGTAGTCCCTAAAGTCCTTCAGGATCTCCGTAAGAGGCGTATCCGGCATTTGCACCTGCAGGAAGTTATCCATAAGTGGAATCATTGTATCATTAGCGCCACTCTCGCCCCTAAAATTCAAGGGTTTGCCGTCGTTGACGCCCTCGTACACAACACCATCGGGAAACATAGACTGCGACGTGATTCCGAAGATGAAAGTGCGAAAACTGGTGTACGAACGCGGCTTCGACTTCATCCACATCGTTTCCATGACAGTGTTAACTTTCTGCATGGCGCTAACCATGGTGCGCAAGCCTTCATTGAAGGCCTTGCGTCGCTGCTGATTTGAGAGTCCGTCGGCGTTGGCAAGTGCCTGCAGACACGACATTGTACCATGCACTAAGGGGCCCGAATTTTTTACCATGTCAACGTGTACAAGTACAAATCCAGCCTCTGAAGACCCAGGGTCCAGGCCGTGTTCGAATGCGCGGATGAGGCGCAGGTTGGAGTATTCAAGACCTGCCTCTGGATGTTCGAGACGGTAATTGAAGAGAGCATACGATCCTGCGTACTCCATGAACGGCTTGAAGCCAGCGCTGATATGTGTCATTAGCATGTTGATATTATGTCAGTAAAAGCAATCACAACTTACAGCTCAGCGCAGCGAACAATTGGAAGAGACAACTGAGCTGGGAGGAAGGACCTCCCTAGTCCATATGGCTCGCCCTTGACGAACCTCATATGGCACGGCTCCAACAAGAAGGCCGAAGCAAGGAATGAATAGTCGCGATATAGAGCATTCATCACAGGAAGATTATCACGGTACTTCTCAATGTGGTCGGACAGGTCTGGGAGGTCTTTCAGGATGGTATCGCCCAGCTGACCAGTAGCGAGTAGTCCAGGCTTGCCTGAATGGGTCTTCACAGGCATCGCTTGGAGTACGGTCTCGACTGCTTCGAACTCTGGAGGCAGCGTGACAATGGGGTCCATGCGTGCCAAGAAGCCTCGAGTTGTTGAGACCATAAAGGCAGGAAGCGAGACATCATGCGGTCTGGTGTCTTCAAGAACTTCAAAGGATGACTTGGGAACGAGCATTTTTGAAAATTTGGTATGGTTCAAAGGTACAAGGCTTAGTGCGTTCGAACTATGAAACCAAGCTGGGGAGAATCTGAGAGAAAAAGAGGTAAGGAAAACTGGGATAGAGAGGGGGGTCAACGGATATTTCGCTCGCTAATATAGACTTTGGCCGGAAAGGTTCCGGCCTCCCAAACCCTACAATGCGGACCCAACGCTCGGGCATATCTAAGCACACCGAATCCAACTGAGACTATCGAGGCCGGAATCGTTCCGGCCTCGATCCCGAGAGCGGAGGACGGGTTCATTGTCAGTATAACGACTTAGATAAGACATGATTACTCCTGTATAGTAACCAAAATGATGACTTATACATTGCTGTACCTTACACACATGTCAAAGATTTATCTTGGAGGCCCAGTTGCTACAATCTAGTTCAACAGAAAAGTATCTGTTAACTTGCCAAGTACAGCATTGTGGCTTGCCTACCGCCAGTACGACACAAGTATTGGGTTGAAGAGTATCGCCAACGCCACATGATATAATGAAGCACATCTGTCAACTAGAGTTACGTAACTAGGTCTACCTCTCAGCAAGATAAGGTCTAGTGACTCGCCCGGTAAGGGGTGGGAAAAGTGGAACTCTTGGTCACCAAATCCGGCAAAGGCCGGCCGTGGCCGGAATGATTCCGGCCTCTTCACGTGAGCACCCACCTAGCCCCGGGCTTCATGGTTTGGTTCTTTATGGTTCTATAGACGAGTTAGTTTAGCCGAATATGATTTAGGCTCTCACTGACAAATTTCTTAAACGTTGCATTGCGAATCCATTTAGGTACTTAGGTACCTAGGTAGGTGGGCACATAAAGAGAGAATTGACATATTAAAATCTTAGTTCCCAAATTCCTCAGTTCCCAAAAAAGCTGCGTATGATTCAATATTTTAGAGCTGTTAGAAACACAGTTATTAAAGAACACTGTTAGTCTAAGCCAGTCTGCTCAGTAGTCTTTTATCAACCTACTAATCTACGTCTGGCTCTCTTTCCTAAAGTGAAAAATGTCGTGAATTCCAAGGGAGTAGACTACACCATGGAAAGGATAAGCCAAAACCATTGTATCATGATGCGACGAGAGACCAAAAAGCTGACGGCCTTAGACGGCGAGGAACTATCTCGTCTCCTCTAACACACCCTCGACATCCTCCCGGAACCCCCTTTTCCAAGCCTCCTCTCCCCTCGTCGGGTTCCAGCCCAATTTCCTCCCCACACTTGACACAGTCCGCGAATTGCTTGCGAACGACATCTCTACGAAATGTTCGCTCTCCTGCCCGTCCATAGAGAGGTTCAAAGCCTTGGTTCCCTCCGCTAGAGTAATACTCTGTACCTTCCGGTCCGCGAGTTTCCCCTTTTCGTAACACGCATCGGCTACCCCTTGCGACACATCTAGCCACGAGTGACGGCCGTTCCCGCTGAATATGATGCCCTTCTTTCCCGTGGGCACGCCCTCGCCACCCTTCTCCAACATTTGCCTTACTATGATAACGTACAAGTCTGCTAGGTCCTCAACGTGCACGTGATCCCACACTCCCTTGCCCTCACCTACCACCACCGCCCGTCCGTTCCGTAGCAGACTACGAATGTATGCCGGGATCTGAATGCTGACCTGATTGAACAGGCCCGTGCCGCGGCCGAAGATAGTCGGGCTCATGATCACCAGCGTCTTGACGCCAAGTTTCAGTCCCGTGTCGACGACCCCTAGCTCGACAGTCCGCTGGGCGTAGGGACTCTCCCGAACCTCTCGGTCTTTCTCGTACCCGTACACGTCGTCCTTGGCGTCGTCGAACTCGCGCCCTTCCGGTTCCACCCAAGCCCTTGAGATAGGTCGGTCGCCCACGTTCGAGGTGCCCGAGGTCTGGATCATCCACACATCACGACCAGTCGATGCCTTGCGCTGCTCGAGGCCACGGAGCAATGCCTGTACCGAGCCATCGTGCCATCCGAGAGTGGTATTGATGACGAGGTCGTGCTGCGCCGCGGCAGCGGTTGTCGCTTCCAGATCATCAAGGTCCTTATATACGATAGGGCGCACGCGAGCACCATAGGCAGATGTTAACTTAGCAGCACGATCGGTGCCTCGCACGAGACAGGAGATAGTGGCAGCTTTTAAGGCTGGGGATGACGAGTTAAGAAGGTAGGTTAAGATGGTGCCGCCGATATAGCCGGTAGCACCAGTAAGGAGGATTTGGGACGTGCTGGTTGATGCCATGGCTGTATGAATACTGAATGAATATTAGATGAGAAAGTATAATTTGAAATTTGAAAGAAATACTTTATATCGTACTTAATGTCTCATTAGACGGTCGGAGTCATTTGTGATAATACGCAGAATCTCTGCGGATTCGGAGGTAAACTTGCAAATCTCCATTCGCCGCGGGCAGACCGACGTAACATTACGCATAATTCCAACTTTCCGCTTTTTAAAAGGGCGTCATTCAGGGTGGTCGGGTATGGTCCCGGACTTTATAGTTATCTCCCTCTTACTTGTTGACAGCTGGTTCAGGTACCTCTTTTTTTTTCGCCATCCATACTGTCAAGACTATTAGTAAAAGCGGATTGAAATTGGTCCGAGCCCGATCCAAACAACTTGGTTTCCGGCAGTTGTTAATAGAGATGACCTATTTATTATGAGAAATTGATAAACTTGTTTAATTGGTGACTTGCTGGAGACAATGAACCGCGATAGTATGCAGTAAAGGTAGCTGTACTTAGTGGCTAGAAGAGCAGGTCAGAGACTCAAGAGTGAAAGCGAAAATGGTTGGTATAGACCCGCTGTCTCTAATCGAGATCGTAAACAAATCATATTGCCCTAAGGGTATCAATAACAAGACTCGACTTCTCTCATACCTACCGAGCCTTGACCTTCCTGATAACGACCTTGGTACCATCCAGTTCCCAGCCAACACCGTCCTCGGCTGTGAGGTTTGTCCATTTCGAGTCTGCGCATTTCTCCAAGAAGGCCAAATCCACACCCAGATATGCTCTCCCGAAGCACTTGAGCAGGTGTTTCCGTATACCTTCGTCGGCATATTCGAGTAGCTTCGCCTTGTGACCGTCGACCCTCTTCTTCAATCGGTTGAATTCCATATAGTTGTCGTGTGCTAAGGAGTCGAGGACGCCGTCAACCTTGGCGTCTCTTAACCGATATTTATGGCGGATAGCATAGGCCTCGGCTAGGTTGTTCCGCCTGCAGGCCGTGTCTAGAATAAGATAACCGACCACTTCGCTCATTTCGACCGACGTCATCCTACGCAGCGGTTGTATTCGGCGAAGTAGGTGAAGGATAGCGGGATGGTAGGATTCGGGATGCTTGACTAAGACGGAAAGCCGGATGCAGAAGAGGTAAACTTGAATGGCAAAGTCATCGACACGCTTAGAGGCTACGATGCCCTCTCGAAGCTTCCTAAGTGCCGAGAGGACGTCAGCTAGACCTTTCGTATTGTTCGGGATGGTAGCCGGAGCCATCGAGGAAGTGTTGGGATCGGTCGGGGAAGCATCGGCGGCAGAATCGGTAGGAATTCTCTGGTCGTTGGAGTTGGAAGTGAGGTGGAGAGAGGCGAAGCGTCGAAGGAGTTCGTCACGTTCGCCAGCATCGGAGCAAAAGGTCATGTAGCGCTCGACGATCTTGGTATAGTAGCGTTCTTGGGATTTGAAGTCTAACAATCTAGGATTCTGTCAGTCTCGATTCCTTGAATGGAAATAGCATAAAATCGAGAGGATAAAGACTCACCTGCTATCTCCCTTGGAGGGCAATCCCATGGCCTCCAACGGGTCCATCTCTACCGGTTTCAGACGACTCCATGGTGCAGAAGGTGTTCTGCTTCCTCGGGCGCCCCCGCGTCCACGCATTGTCAAGTCATACCAAGCGATGGCCCTTTTGTCACTAAATTATGTTGAAGGAGAAAACAAAAGTCAATTCAGGTCAAGTCAAGTCAAGGGTGGGTGGGATAGGAGCACTATTGATAACGATAACGATAAGGATAAGGATAACATTGCAATCTGTCAGTCTGATAGGCATAGGCATATAACGAATGATACGTATTTGGCGGGGCAGCGATTTCTAAGCCTTTTTTTCTTTCTTTTTTCTCTATGACCTCCCATCCTCCGTCACATAATTCCATTGTTGAAATTACAAGGATATACTACAATAACGATTGAAACAAGCAGAGAGGACGCAAAGCAAAGATAATTTCACAAAGGGACGAAACATAGCCATTGTGTTCATGAAACATTCAACATTATCAAGTGATGCCAGCAGGAAAAGGAGCTCGGCATATCACAAAGATGCCTCCTTTGAGAACTACCGCAACAAGAATAGGAAAACAATCAATTAACTAATCTCTCTTTAGTAACAATATTTTATCTATATATGACTCGAGTTTGATGTCTTATGTGAGGCTGATGAATCTTAATCCTGTAGTTGTCTTCTTCAGACGTTCCGCAGAAATTTCCGAAACACCCCAGCCCAAATAAACATATAGAAACAATGACAATGTCGTATAGAGAACCCTCTAAGGAGATTGATTCTTCTTCTTCCGACTCCGACTTCAAGAACAAGCCTCTCAGCTGGCCTATGGACTTAGACTCCAATGATTCTATGGACCTTGATAGAGACGAACTAACCGACATAGGCACCGAGATAGGTGAAGGTTCTATACTCGGAGAGAATCCAACGCAGGAACCTCCACCGAATTTGAGCAACTTCCGGTTTACACTAGACAACCCCGTACACGGTCATCAGAGGAAGCCAAGTGGCCTTGAAGCGCTTGATAATCCTCCTTTACCCATGGGTACGCTTAATCGAACAACCCTTGGTATGGAAATCGAGTTCCTCCTCGCCGTGACCGCATCTAAGGGTCTCCTCGCAGATCCTCATCCCCATGACCTTCGAGATCTGACAAATATTCTACTCAGTGTAGACGAGGAAGACCCCAAATTCCAACTTACAGCTCGCAATGCAATAATCGACGCCCTCACGCGTGCTGGCATGGTAGCTGTCAAGTCTATCGAGCGAGACAGTATCAACTTTACCCCCGATTCCGACTTCGGTTGGGGAGATAGACTGGATAATAAGTTAAATGACGTGAACGGTCCGATGTTAGACACGTGGATCGGAAATTACACGTGGAATCCATACAGGGACGACAGCAGCAATACCAATCTTGCCATCCAGACATTACTAGCACAGTTTAGACAATTTCACGCCGATAATGGACTCGCCCTTCACCAAACTATCCCGGCGAACATCGCGGCCGTTGGAAAGAAAGTTAAGTCTACTTTCTTGAGCGGCGCCATCAGCAAAGCAATGCGTACCACGGTGAGGACCGTTTGGGAATGGAATGCGAATCAACTACTCGTGCGATGGAAGAACGAACTAGAGGCCAGAGCCAGAACCCAAGTTGACCCCATTAGCGTGGAGATCCCCGGAGCAAACCCCAAATTCAGGGCCTGGAGATGCGCCATGAATTCAGAGGTGTCGGCAGACAACGCATTTCCTCAGCACTACGATATGAGCTTCTATGAACCACCTATGTCTTCTGATGAACTACCTCTAGTGCCGGGATTATATAAATGGTTTGGTGCAGTCTTAAAGACACCTATTTTGGATTATGCTCACCCGGAAACGGCTGCCGCTATCAGTAAGGCTGTAAGTAAACCTACAAACTCGACATCCCCTTGTTTTCCCGTTGCTTTATAAGATAAAACCGCTAATATCTGACCTTACAGTGTACTACTCTCCGCCACTATTTCCGGATACACAAACCGATGAGCAACATACCGACAGGCCTTCATATTCATTTTGGACAAGAGGCCGGCTTCACGTTGTTACATCTTAAAAAGGTGAGCATATTTTAGTTTTCTCATTGCCCCTGTATATTTCTAATTCAGCCCATATTGCGTAATGACCTTGTTCGAAACCCGCCGGCTTATGTACTTATACCTAACGAGCCGAAACGACTGATGCTTTACTTGCCTGACCGTGCTAACCTAAGATGTGTAGTTTACAACGCTTTGGTTACTGCTGGAGCAGAATCTCGAGTATTTTCACCGATTGGACCGATCCACGAAGGGTAAATTCTCCAGTAGACCGCTTAGGAATTCCAGTCGTCTTGCTAAGTGTGTTCTTCGTAGCGAACCGGGTCCAGAATGCCGATGGCGCCTTAGAAACACAGATCCGGCAAGATCCGCCGGCTACACGCAATTGATGGAGCAATATGTCCCCCCCGATGTCGGCCTGCTAAACTTCCATTGGGACTTAAGACAGGTTATCGAAGAGGTGTGGCAATACGGCAACATTACTTCTTTAGCTCACGCCATGGGCACGAAGACTCACGGCCATGTGGACTATCGCGTAAGCGGTACCAACCGGACGGACCCTCCAGGCGACCTCACGCAGACGTTAGAATTCCGGCTTATGCAGGGGACGCTAGACGACGAACATATAGTGTAAGTTGAGAACCCCAAAGTCACTACCCCTATCCTTCCCCTTATCCTTCCCCTAAAACAACAGACTAGCTGACTTAATGCAATGTAGGCGTTGGACGTCGATATGTCGCCAAATGATTATTTTCTCCAGAGATTCGAGTGCACAGGAGTTCCAGGACGGGTTTCGAGGAATGGTCTTAGGTACGGACAACCCGATTGACGTGTTGTCCCTTACACGGCAACATGTAGAGTGGTTCGATAACCGAATCAACAAAGTCACTCACCATTTTGAAGATCCAGTCGTAAGATGGGCGTCGCCGTTCTGTCAGACAGGTGGTGGGAATGTGTATGAGGATAGTATGGATAGGGAGTAGGCATAAGACTTGAAAACACTAAATAGCGCTTTTGTTAAGATGACATAGAAATACCTCTCATAACTATATGTACCTAGATATTCACCTCAGTAATAATTCTAATTTTAATATGCGGCGTGTAATTCATGAGCAGTAGGCATTGCTAGGTATTATCTGCTGGCAGTCTGAGTATCAGGTACAGTTAACTATCTTCTCGTCGTGAGGTAGCACACCCTCCTTAGAGCATCATCTTCGTCATCCACCATCGGGATCGGGGGCAGTGAGATGTAAAATGAACATAACATACACGCACTGACGCATTAACAGATCTTACGATCTTCCGCCTATATTAATTATGAGCGTCGAGGGTACACAGCCAAACCACCCAACCCAACGCCGAACCGAGACTGAATCATTGCTTTTGTTTGCCTTCTCAACACTCGATATTCCGTCTTACACCTTCAACCACAAGCTCAAGACGCCCTTGGCGTACTCGACGATCTCGTCGCCGCCGAGCTTGGACTCGCCGTAGAGCCGGTCGACGAAGGTGATGGGGACCTCGGTGACGGTGAAGCCCATGGCCTTGGCGCGGACCATCATCTCCATCTGGAAGGTGTAGCCCTTGCTCTCGGTGCTCTCGATGACCTTCTGCAGGACGGACTTCTTGTAGAGGCGGAAGCTGCCGGTGAGGTCGCTGACGCCGGGGCGCAGGACGGTGTCGGCGAACAGGTTGGCGCCGCGGCTGACGAACTTGCGCTTGAGGTCCCAGCCGAAGACGCCGCCGTCGCCGGCGTAGCGGGTGCCGGTGACGATGTCGTAGTGGCCGGCCCGCTGGCGCGCGATCATCTGCGGGATGAACTTGGGGTGGTGGCTGAAGTCGGCGTCCATGATGATGACGAAGTTGCCCGTCGCGAACTGCAGGCCGTGCACGTAGGCCGTTCCGAGGCCCAGCTTGCCCGCCCGCGCCTTCAGCAATACGTGCGGCGAGTAGGCCTTGACGAGCTGCTCCGCTACCACCTGCGTTCCATCCGGCGAGCCGTCGTCGACGATGATGAGTTCCCAGTCGAGGTTGCTACGGAAAGAGTACCAATTAGTTCTCAATTCCATATATTCATACAGAAGACATAAGACTAGATAGTATAGAGGTATCATCAAACATACTTCTCGGTAAAGGTACGGTTGAGCAGCCAAGTAATAATGGGCAGATTACGGCGCTCGTTGTAGGTGGGCAGGATGACCGAGTACTTGTCCTTGGTTGCGACCGCCTTTGTCGGAGCCATTGTTGCGTCTAATATTTATCGAAGTGAAAGGACTTTGCGGTAGGTAATTAATTAGACAAGTTGAAGATAATCTGGTTGCTGTATCGTGTAAAAAGAGCGGATTGAAGTTGGTGATTTAACCTATTGAGGTTGTCGCGTGGCTTGAATAATTGAACACGGTGGGACGTGTGTCGCATTGAAGAGCTGCACTAAAAATGAAAAAGTACAGATGACTAAGCATGCTCTAGCCCCCCTTTTTCCCCTGACAATTGAAAAACTTACACAAATAACCCCCCCTTTCTCATTCACGTTATTTATTCTTTACAACGAAATGCAAAACCATCTTTAGGTACCTAATGATTATGTTCAATAATATTTATTCAATTTGTTTCCAATACTTAGGTAAATGACCATAACTCATATCCATGTAAATTAATGTGTAAATATAGCTTAACAACGACCTATCATGTACTGTATGCCCTCAATTCTAAGTATGCCTCGATGCTAATTAGGTATCAAAAATCGCAACTCTCATTTAGTCATACCAAAATTTCCAACATGGTTAATCATTCCACACCCAGGTCAACCCTGATACTTACATAGGTAGGTATGTAAATATCTCAGGTACCTTGGAATTCAATGCACTCAAACGGGGCTCCCGTCCTTCTTCTCCCTCGTGCTAGCCCTGGTATCAACAGTGTGGCTTCTCCCGATGCTCCGCCAGCTCTTCAAGCTGCTAAAACTCATCGTGCGGTGAAACTTGCGACCGTGCTCCTCGCTACCCTGTGAGAAGGGACCCCTCACTACAGCAGCGTCCTCGAGCAACCTGAAGTGGCGCTTCGTCAACTTCCAGAGCTCCATGCCCGCAACGAAAAGGATAGTCGAAGCGACAACCAAGCTCCACTCCCAGCTGATGCCGATGTGCTTGAAGACGCTAGTGTTCACCGTAGGGATGTACACGACCGGGAACACGCTGAGAGCGCCAATGACCACGGCCCAGAACAAGAACCTATTCTCGTAGACGTCCTTGAATAACGGGAACTTGGAGTCGTCGTCCGCGTTCAGCCGGAACATGGATCGTCGGATGTCCTTGAACTCCCAGGCGCTGATGAGGATGAGCCACGTCAACTCGGCGAAGACGGTGGCCCGCGCCCGGAACACGGGAACGCAGCCGGCCTCTTCCGAAAATGTCCTATTGCAGTCCGTGCCTAGCTGTCCGTTATTCACCCCGTAGATGACTATGACAAATGTCATCAGCGACAGAGTACCCATGATCAGCCCATACACAACCATATCGACCAAGATCTGGTTCGTGAAAACGCCACGCTTCTGGTTATGGGGAGGTTTGTGCATGACGTTGCGGGCGGCTTGTTCGCGCCCAAGACCGAAGGCAGGGAAAGACGAAGTCACCATGTTGATCCAGAGGATTTCGAGAGGGGAGATGGGGAATACCGAGAAGCCCGATTCGTCCTGGAAGCCGAGACCGCAAATCAACAAGATGACCTCTCCAACGTTTGAGGTAAGCAAGTGCAAGATGAACTTTTGGATGTTATCGAACATGCGTCGGCCTTCACGGATAGCAGCGACAATCGAATTGAATTTGTCGTCAGTTAGCACGATCTTTGCCGCCGACTTGGCCACGTCAGATCCAGAACCCATAGCAATCCCGACGTCTGCGCGAGACAAGGATGGTGCATCGTTGACCCCATCACCGGTCATAGCCATGTAAGCGGACCGACGGCGCAGAGCTTCAATCATGCGGGTCTTCGTGTCCGGAGCGCAACGGGCAAGGACGAGGGGCAGCTCAGGCAAGGCATCGATCTCTGCGTCTGAGAGTTTATCGAAGTCGGTCGCCTTCTGCACAATTGCATTGGCAACTTCTGGCCCAAGTATGCCGAGGTTTCTTGGAATAATGCCAACTTCCTTAGCTATTGCCTCGGCGGTCGCAGGGTGATCACCAGTCAGCATGTGTACCTATGGGGCCTTAAGTTAGCAGATTTCCTCTAGTAAGCGGGTGTAAGAATAACCATACCTTTATGCCAGCAGAAGCACATTCGGCAATCGCCGGCGTAGTCTCTTTCCGTGGCGGGTCATAGATCCCCGCAAGTCCCAGGAGCGTAAGTCCACTCTCGACACGGCCGCGAAGAGCCTCGTCTTGTTCATGGTTATCTATCGTGGTCCTTTCCTCATACTTTCCTTCCCACGGTCGTGAGGCAATTGCCAACACACGCTGGCCTTGAATAGCAAAGGTGTCCATTTGCTTCAAAATGCGCTCCTTGTACCCGTCTGTCATAGGCTCCTGGGCATCTCCAGTACCGACAGTGGAGCAGAGGTCAAGGACTCGTTCGACAGCTCCTTTGGTAAACACCATACTGTGGTCGATATCTGGCCCATTATAAATGACAGACATGCGCTTGATACTACTGTCGAAAGGGAATTCGGCAACTTGCTTCCAGCCCTCTGCCTCCACAACCCTCTTGCCTCTCTGGAACCGATGTGCGAATACTTGCAGGGCAATCTCCGTAGGCTCACCAGTGACTTGCCATTCGGGTTGGTCGTCCCGAGGCTCCGTTTCGTGTCTGACGGTGGCAAGGTTGCAAAGCGCTGCGGAAAGAAGGAAAGCTTCTAGCTCGGGGTTCATGGTAGCCTCTTTCTCATCTTCCTTCTTAGGCCTAGAAGGATTGAGCTTTTCGCTTGGCACGTCAAACTTGAGGACTGCCGCGCTACGCTCCTGGTCGAAATCTCTCTTTTCGGATTCTTCGTCTTGATCGCCAGCCTCGGAAAAAGTGACGATTCCTTCAGTTGGGTTGCTTGGATGTTTCGAGTCTTTTACCGTGTAGATGGTCTTGGATGGAATCCATACTTTTCGAACTATCATGGCTCCCTGTGTTAAAGTGCCGGTTTTATCAGAACAAATGTTAGTAACACCGCCAAGTGCTTCAAGAGCGGACAAATCCCGAACGACAACATTGGCTTTTCGCATGACGGTTACTGCGACAACCATGGTAATAGTAAGGACTCTAGAAGACTAACGTCAATACTGATTCCGCATTATTGTTTGGGTATGGGGAACTTACGCAACGAGAGACTCGGGAATGATTGCAATACCAGTGCTTATGGCATAAATAACAACTTCGTAAGGAACGTAAAATTTGTTAACGGCAAAAACGATGACAGCAAGCAAGAGGGCACAACCAAAAAGCATATAGGCCAATTTTGATAGCTTAATTTGAAGCGGTGTTCCTTCGGTCAGCCCAAGGAACTTGCCAAGCAAGTCATAGATACGCCTGGCCAGACCAATAACCGGCTGCCGCATTCCGTACTTCTTATAGTTCATGGAGCGACCAGCCTTGCGATGTTTCTTGGCAGTCGAGGCAGCAATCTTGCCGACCTCAGTTTGCATACCGGTGGCGATAACGATGCCACGGCCACGACCTTTTCGAATGGTGGTTGTGCCATAGGCAACATTTATACGATCACCAATACCAAGCTCTTCGTCCTCTAAGTGTTCGACCATCTTTTCAACGGGAACCGACTCTCCCGTGAGCGACTGCTCATCAGCGGCTAGATTCATGGCTTCAAAAAGGCGGATGTCGGCGGGAACAGTGTCACCCATTTTCAGGATGACAATGTCGCCGGGCACAACTTCAGCACTGCAGAGATATTAATAATAGTTCTCGAATCAATCTCATACCCCAAGCAAAAGTCAATACATACTTTGGAATGACCTGAGTTCGGCCATCACGGAGCACCATTGCGCTAGGAGCAGAAAGGGCCCTGAGAGCATCCATCTTCTTCTCCGCGCCATACTCCTGGTAGAATCCAATTGAGACATTGAGGACGATAACGACAAGTAGAACACCACCCTCTACCCAATCTCTTATACCGAAACTCAATGCCATAGCAAAGATGAGGACCTAGCAGCGTCGATTAGCTTTATAGAACTACCTTCTATCATTATAAAAGGCATGTCTTACCAAGATCATAGCATTGAGCAACTGCTTCAAAAAGATCTTATACCCAGGGATGGCTCCACCCACGTCCAATTCATTAGGCGGATGCGTCTCCTGTAATTGTGTCACTTGCGCAGAGGACAGGCCCCTTTCTATGTGCGTATCGAGTGCCTTTGCGACATCTTCGACCGACAATAGAAAAGGGTGGCGCTCAAACTGGCCAGCCATTGGGTCGAAAGAGGTGTTTCCACGAGTGTACTCGGATCTGAACCTGAACCTGGGTCTTCATAGGAGGGTACGTTTAGCAGACGTGTATGTCTATACCACGAAGTTTTAGGCTTTCTGCTTGTCTGTTAGGTATTTTCTAGATGACTTCTAGAAAAGGTTCATGGACAATAAGATTCTACGTCAAGTCATATAGACTACCCGACCCGGGGGAAAGGGTCTACTTTATACACTTAATTAAGAACAATAGATTCATTCGTCCGCGGGGCATTCCGCCGTTGAGGATACAAGTTTTATCACATTCCATCATAGGCGCCAAGTGAACCAAGAGCACTTATCACCACCACGATGCTGCTTGATGCGCTTGGGAGGATGATAAGTCATCTTGGAGGCTGTTTAGTCTCGGTCTGGAGCGAATATGGCTCTATGATTGGCCAGACTCAATTGAAAAGTCTGGTATTGGGTCGGTACCAAGAAAGTCAAAACGTCAGATGTGGCTCGAGTTCTACAGCGGACGTGGATGAGGCTCCGAAAACAACGGATAACCGCGGGGTCTTGCACTGCACAAAGAAAGCATATCTTTATAGATCGCATCACAAGGCTTGGGTCCAAGAGATTCCAAGCCTTGGCCTCTCAGCACCAAGACTTCGTTTCCAGAACAGCACTGTTCTGAGAGGTGGTGTTGTCGTGGGATTCGCAGTTGAGATTCGAGAAGAGAAACAAGTGGACCGCCTCGATCCCGTTTTACACGTGCAAATCTTGTCGTTACGTCCACGTGACGAAACGACCCCTCGCCTTAATTCTTGGCCGAAGCTTTTCTAAGCTTGGCGGTAGAATCTCGGTTAACCGGCATCTAAGATTTAAATTTTTATTTTACTGCTGTTAGAAATCGTCGGAAGAGTTTCAATCTTACCCCGCGCTCTTTGGTTTATTTTAACTTTTCCGTCATTCCGTCATTCGACCCACCCGATTTATTTTTATATTTTTATAATAAGGATTTTTTTTATATAAATATTTAAATATTATTAATAATATTTTTTTAATTATATAATAATTAATTATTTAATTATTTATTAAAATAATTAATTA